>OVBA01001793.1:0-39880 GCA_900406435.1 Lepidium aucheri | reverse complement strand
TTTCAGTTTCACAGGTTTTAAATGCCTTGTGGACGCCTCCTGGAAGAATACAGACCTACATACCGGTTTAGGGTGGTTCTGTTTTCCAGATTCGGTGGAAGGAATTCGTATGGGCGCTACACGCATACCTCAGAGTTTATCGGCCCTGCACTCTGAAGTTGAAACTGTTCTCTGGGCAATGGAGTCTTTGATCGCACAGAACATCACAGAAGTAGTGCTCCTTACAAACTGTGAGACAGTCTTGAAGATTCTTATGACCCCGGAGGAGTGGCCCGCTTTCTTACCTTATCAAGAAGAGTTTGCACGTTTGTTCTCCCTATTTTCTATTTTTTCCATTTCTGTTATCCCCCGTGGACTGAATTACAAAGCTGATGCTCTTGCCTGTAGTGTACGGGAATCAGCCTCCGAACCTTGTTGTAACTGATTTTTGTGCTTCCTCTCTTGATATATTGAAATGCAGTTGACAAAAAAAAAATACATCATAATAATTTTTTATAAGTTTTTTCTTTCCAAATATGTATTTAACAGCAACATTAGTTTCATGTATTTAAATTAAACCAAATTCTTTTGTAAATATAAATTTTTAAAGGGACAACTGCAAAAATTTCATTTAGAGGAGCACATTTTTAATACTATCCCTTTTTTGATATTTTCATAGAATATTCTTCATTATTAAAAAATGACTAAAATTCTTTTAGAATAATTTTTATAAACTTTTTTCTGCTAAAAAAAATGTTTCCACTAAAAAAAATTTCTGCCAATTTTTTTTACCAATTATATGATTTTATAAGATCACTTATAAACCCTTATAAATAGTATATTTATAAGTTATCTTATAAAACCTTATAAATAGTATATTTATAAGTTATCTTATAAAACCTTATAAAAATCAATTTATAAGTTATCTTATAAAACTTAGAAAAACCCAAAGGAAAGTTAAATTTATTTTTCGTAAATTAATAATAGTTTTCATATTAAACCCTTAAATGTTGAGTATGTGATTTGATATGTTGTTTTTCTTTTAGTTTTATACAATTTTATATAAGATATCTTATAAATCTTTATAAACAAAATAGTAAAACCAATTTCATAAAACTAAACCCTACTTTCTTCTTACTTAAGGGAATCCAAGGGAAACTTAAACTTAACTTTTTGTACATTAAAGATAGTTTTTGTATTAAAGCCCCTGAATGTTGAGTATTAAATTTGATTTGTTATTTTTCTTTTAATTTGATACAATTTTATAAGATATCTTATACATCTTTTATAAACTAGTGGCAGGTGGTCTTTGGTCTTGTGGCAAGTGTTGAATTCACTAAAAGCAGGCACACTTGCACATCCATAGATTGAGTCTCACTGCCTAAATCATGTAAGAACTTGACTAATGAGCCGGCCAGAAATGGTACAATATTGACAATTAAAAATAACAAGGTAGTGCGACCAATTTCATTAAATTGAACCATACTACCCCCTTAGTTGAGGTATTTACAATTTCATTAAATTAAACTCGTGAATGTTGAGTACTTAATTTGATTTTTTGTTTTTCTTTTGATTTTATACAACTTTATAAGGTATCTTATAAATCTTTATAAAACTACGTAAAACACAAAACTATGATTCAAAAGTTGGTTTATAAACTCTTATGACAACATTGTAATTTTAAGTCATACACAATTTCTTCAACATTTTCATTTTATAAGGTTTTATAAAAAAGGTATAAAACTATATAAAATCTAAAAGCACTAAAACAAAAAATTATAAATCTAAGCAAAACACAAATCTATAGTATAAAAGTGAACTTATAAAGTCTTATAACAACTTTTAATTTTAAGTTATACACATTCTTATCAATATTTTGGTTTAATAAGGTTTTATAACTAAGCTTATAAAAATATTTTCGAAACTAACCCCTGAATATTAAATATTTTATTTTGGTTATGTACAATTTTAGAAGGTATATGTTATAAACCTTACCAAACAAACTAGTCATTTATTAATTAAAACTAATCCCACTCTTAACAGAAAAAACCTAAATGAATTTAAATTTAATTTTTCATAAACTAAAGATAATTATCGTATAAAACTATTGAATGTTGAGGATTTTCTTTGTTCTAAGTATTTTCGTTTGATTTTAGAAAGTTTTATAGATATCTTATAAACTTTAATAAACAAACTAGTCGACTTATTTATTAAAACTAAAGTCTACCCCTCTTAACAGAGGGAACCTAAGAAATTAAACTATTTTCATAAAGTAAACATAGCTTTTGTATAAAACCATTAAATGATGAGAATTTTCTTTGCTTAATAATTTTTGTTTGGTTTTATATAGATTTATAAAGTATCTTATAAACCTTAATAAAAAACTAGTCGATTAAATTAAACTGTATCCCGTCTTTACTAAAGGAATCCAAGAGAATTAAACTAAATATAATTTTCGTATAAAACTACTGAATGTTGAACACTTTCTTTGTTTAAGTATTTTTTTAGGTTTTATACAGTTTTATAAGGTATCATATAAACCGTAATAAATATACTAATCAACCTGTTATTATAACTAAAGCCTACCCCTAAAAATAGAGAGAACCCAAGATATTTTAATTTTTTTTTTTTACAAATTAAAGATAATTTTCATATAAAATGTTGATAATTTTCGTTCTTCATTTGGTTTTGAAAACAAACTGTTTTTGATTGGGTCCACATAGTCAAATGACATATTTACTCACAAGCCACAAGTCACAGCATATAAAGTTGGTTTACAGAATCTTGTAATTTTTAGTTATAAATGTTATTTCCAATATTTTGATTTTATAACGTTTTATATATTATAAACAAGCTTATAAATCTATATGACATCAATATCCTATAAATTAATTTTTAATAAGCTTTTATAAGATAACTTATAAATATATTATTTATAAGGTTTTATAAGATAACTTATAAATATACTATTTAAAATTTTTTATAAGATCTCTTATAAATTTTTATAAATTTATAAAATAAAATTTTAATATAAGAAAATTTGGCAGGAAAACTTTGTTTGCAGGAAAAAATGATTTTGAAGACATATTCATCTTTTTATTATTGAGGGATATTTTTTGCAAAAACAAAATTAAAGGTGCATTTTTGAAAAAGTTATAACATAAAGGGTATTACATAAACTTTTTATTTTCAAATATATATTAATATTTGACATGAAAAGAAATTTGACAAAGGCATAAAAATATCACTTATACACAAGTTTATACTATCCTCTTTGTAGGCCAAAACCATCTTAATTTATTTAGTCTCCATAATCTTATATTTTGCACCATAATTTTTAGTAATCTAAAATTAGATTGATTTCTCCAATAAAAATAAATTGAGTATGTAAGTTCTTAAGTGTAAGCATGGCAAAATAAAACAAACAATAGTCTGTTCGAAGAAAGAAAAATTTCAAATTTATGATTTTTTTTGGTCGGCTCAAACTTAACAAATATCTACGGTGAATAAAATGTTTATGATGAATTGAGAAATAATTATATTTTCTTTATATAGAAGTAGATATAATGTCCTATAAATATTGTGCCACTTCTTCTTTTACCATTCACTTTTCATCTATTCAAACTTGCTCTAACAATTTCCGAGTTCTTCTATACTCAAATTTCTTTAAGTTTTGTTTTTCTTGCTTCTTTTCTTCTTTCTTCTCTAAGAATGGGTCTTGACAATTTTAAACTTCTCAATGTTGAGCGGGTGTTAGTTCTGCTCTTGAGGGTTTGAATACTCGACCCTCTAGAGGTTCCTCTAGGTTTATGAAATTTTATCTGCTCTGATTCGCGACATAGTGGAGATCCCCTTGAATTCTGACCGGGAAAACCCGCAGTCCGCAAAGAAAGCAAGGAATGAGGCACCATTAAGGATTGGTTCTCCAATGAGAGAAGGTAGGAGTGGCTCCACCCGTGGAAGGGGTAGGGGTACATCTGCCTGAATTACTGAGGACTACCTAGAAGTAGTGGAACTACGGTCTGAACTTTATGCCGCCAAGGAGGAACTTTATGCCGATGAGATGAAAGTGGAGCGTGAAAACATCCTCAAGTTGGTTTTGTAAATACTTTCAACTCATCCTTAGTATGAGCGAATTTAGGGTTGAATTTTTTGTACATACTCGATACTTTCATGTAAATAGTTTTCCTATATAAATGAAATGAGATTTGATAATGAATGAAATAATTACTTTAATGCTTTTGACTCGTTATTTTACGAATTATGGTTGCCAAAATCCTCTTCTTGTGTTTGCGCGTTTAGAGAAGTTTCCTTCAGCGTTTAGAGAGTTTGATCTCGTTTTAGCGTTGGAAGAGAACTTTCTATTATGCGACTTTAAAACTGAGATTTTAGGACTCAGTTTGAGTTTTAAGAAGTTCAGATTCAGAAACCGTATTTGGAAAACTTGGTCTAAAGGATTTCCAACTATCTGTTCAGAAATCATGTTCTAACTTTATTTCAGACTTTAATCTCGTAATTATGTACAAGGCCTTGTTTTGTCGTTAAGTGAGATTTCAATCTCGGTAAATCTGTATGGAACCATGTTCCGTCTTTTAGAGAGAAATTAATCGCGGCATTTCTGTAAAAAGCTATGCTTTGTTTTTTGGCGAGAAGTGAATCTCGACATTTCTGTACAAAGCTATGCTTTGTCTTTTGGCGAGAAATTAATCTATGCACTTCTGTATAAAGCTATGCTTTGTCTTTTAATTTGTACGGAACTATGTTCTGTCGTTTAGCGAGAAGTTAATCTCGGTATTTCTGTATAAAGTTGTGTTTTGTCTTTTGATCGGTAAGGAACTATGTTTCGTCGTTTTGTGAGAAGTTAATCTTGTGAACCTGTCCTAGGCTATGTTTTCGTCTTTTGACGAGATCTGTTTTGATGAACCTGTCCTAAGCTATGTTTTGTCCTTTGACAAGAACTGTTTCGGTGAACCTATCCTAAGCTATGTTTTTGTCCTTTGACAAGAACTGTGTCAACGCACCTGTCCTAAGCTATGTTTCCATCGTTTGACGAGAACTGTATTCATGAACATGTATGGAACTTTGTTCCATTGTTTAGCGAGAGTTTCATCTCGGGTGACGTATACAAGGCTTTAAGCCTTGTTTTTTCTGTCAAAAATTAAACTCTTTTCAAGATGATGACGAGGTATTTGTCAGCAGTTTTTGAGATTTTAGACTCAATGATTGTAAGTTTTCCGAGATTGGGCTCGGTGAGTTTAGAACTCGGCATTTAAAATAACGACTAGGTTCTAGTCGTGAATTTTTGAAGTTTAGAATTCAGAAGAATCCTTTTACCTTTAATAAGTTTTTTGAGGTTGAGCTCGGCGAGATTTTAAGACTCAGCTTAAAAAAAAAATTTAGAATTTGCAAGAATTTATCTTGGATTACGACTCGTGAATATATAGGCTGTAATCCCGTCTTCTTTTTTTGAATGCCGACTTGCGACAAATAATATTTTTATAAAGTGCTAGCTGGACCCCGAAGGCTACCTACGTACCCCGAAGGGATCAAGCCAAGACGTAGTTCTCATTATGTAAGTAATTATGTAGATAGTAATGTGTTAAGTGACACATCTAGTTCGCCGAGAAGGCGACTTGCTAGTAGTAGTATCGCTTTAGGTTGATGGAATTCCAACTTCGAGGAATTGGTATCCCTTCCATGTCGGTGATTTTGTAGACGCCTGGTTTGACGACTTCGAAAATAATGTATGACCCTTCCCAATTGTCACCGAGTTTTCCGGCATTGAGCTTGGCCGTATTCTCAAACACTTTTTAAAGTACAAGGTATCCGACCACAAATTGTCGTCTGCATACTTTTTTGTTGTAGTATTTTGCGGCTTGTTCTTGATAGTTTTGTACTCGTAGAAGGGCTTCGTCACGTTCCTCTTCCAATTCATCAATACTATTTTCCATAGCATTGTTATTTGCGTCTTTATTCTCAGAAAGTCGTTCACAACGCAGAGTTGGTACTGCTATTTATGTTGGAGTCATTGCTTCCATTCCGTGAGAAAGAGAGAATGGAGTTCGCCCAGTTGATTGCTGATGTGTGGTCCGATGTGGCCATAATACTCCTTCTAACTCGGAAGCCCAACTTCCATTCTTCTCAGAAAGTCGCTTCTTTAGACCATCAAGGATCTGCTTTTTCTGGCCTCTGCTTGACCTTTACCTTGTGGGTTTTGTGGTGTTGACTTGCTTAATCGGATATTCCATCTGGCGTAAATATTAGTAAATTTGGCCGAGATGAATTAAGATCCGTTGTATGTTACGATTTCGTATGGGAGACCATGTCGGCAGATGATGTTTTTCCATATGAATTTGATTACATCTCTATCCTTGATATGGGACTAAGCTTCCACTTCGACCCACTTTGAGAAGTAGTCAGTCATTACTAGCATTAACCTCTTATGCGGGGATGATGGTAATGGTTCAACTATATATGTTGCCTATCGCATGAATGGATAAGGCATTATTGCGGATGTTAACTCCTCGGTTGCAGCGTGAATAATATGCCCGTTCCTTTCGTACTTGTCGCATTTAGCAGTATATTCGGCGCAGTCCTTTGACATGGTTGGCCAGTAGTAGCTGAGTGTTCTAATAATTTGAACGAGTGTTTTATCACTATTGTGGTTTCCTTCTGCTTCATAGTGCCTTTTCTTGATGATCTTGTTGACTTCATTGCTGTTAACGCATGTAAGCAAGACTTCGTTTGCACTTCTCCGATAAAGTTTTTTGCCAACTTGGGCGTAGAAGGCGCACTTGGCTTTTAGACAGTGTGCAGCCCATCAAACTTCTGGCATTTTTCCGTCTATGATGTAAGCTAAGATTTTGTCCTGCCAATCCACTTTCTGTTTGGTGTTGTGTTTGGCGTCTGCCATCTCGGAATCGGAATCTTCTTGGACTTTGTTTATTGCCGATAGTAGTTCTATATCTCACTTTAGTAGGCTTATGTTTGGCCTATTTATGCTTTCTGCCAGGATAATTTGTCTTTGGATGTGATTTGTTGTGGATGCAAGAGCAATTATGGCATCAACATATGTGTTCTCGGACCTTGAGATTTTGTTGATTCGAAATCTTAATTCCTTGGTTATTTCCTTTACCACGCGGAGGTAAGCTTCCATTATGTCATTCTTTGTATGGTAACCTTTGTTTACTTGATTGACAACGAGTTGGGAGCTGTAGTAACAGCTGATGTCGGTGGCTCCAACTTCTTTAGCTAGTTTTATTCCTGCAATTAACACTTTGTATTCCGCCTTGTTGTTTGAAGCTGGGAATGCAAGTCGGAAAGACTGTTCCAAAACTTCTCCCGTGGGACTCTCTAGCCTGATTCCCACTCCTGAGCCGTGTTGTGAGGAAGATCCATCCACGTAGATCTTCCACATTTGGTCCTCTTCCAAGCCTAGAGGCTCTAGATCCATTGATAACTCAGTAATGAAGTTAGCTAAGACTTGTGACTTTGCTCTCGTACGTCCCTTGAATTTGATATCGTACTCGCTCAACTCGATTGCCCACTTCGTTAGTCGTCCTGACTGATTTGGACTATGCAGTATTGTCCGCAACTGTTATTTGTTGGCACTATGATGGTGTGTGATTGGAAGTAAGGGCGTAACTTCCTCGCAGAGGTAACTACTGCTAGTGCAAGTTTCTCTGTGGTTGGATATCAGGACTCGGCTCCATCCAACGACTTGCTGATAGAGAAGATTGGGTACTGAGTTCCTCAGTCATCTTGAACTAGTACACCACTAACTATCAAGGTGGAAACCGTGATGTATAAATACAGTGGTTCACTGTTTTCTGGCTTAGCGAGTATGAGTGGGGTTGAGAGATACTCTTTCAGTTCGGAGAAAGCTTTTCCGAAGCTATCATCCTATTTGAATTCTTTTCCGCGTAACAAGTTGTAGAACGGAAGACATTAATTAGTCGAGCATGATATGAAGCAATTCATGGCGGTATTCATCCTGTCAATCTCTGAACTTCTCGCTTATTCTTTGGAGAAGGTAACTCTTGAATTATCATGACCTGTTTTGGGTTTGCTTCGATTCCTCATTGAGTAACTATGTATCCGAGAAATTCTTCTGATGTAACTCCAAAGGTGCACTTTTCCGGGTTGAGTTTCATCTGGTACTCATTCTGAGTTCTGAAGCAATAGGCTAAATGATCGACATGGTCTTCTGCCCTTCACGACTTCCCTAGCATGTCGTCAATATATATCTCCATTGTTTGCTCGAGCTGATTGGCAAACATTTTGTTCAAAAGGTGCTGATAGGTAGCTCCAACATTCTTCAGCACGAATGGCATTACTTTGTAACAATAAATGTCTCACTCTGTGATGAACAGTGTCTTTTCCATGTTGTCAGGATGCATACGGATCTGGTTGTATCCTGAGAAAGCATCCAAAAACAAGAGCAGTTTGTTTCCGGCCGTTGCTTTGACGATTCGGTCAATATTTGGTGGTGGATAGTTGTCCTTTGGACACGCTCTATTGAGATTGGTAAAGTCAATGCAGACTCTCCACTTTCTATTCTTTTTGGGAACGATTACCGGATTGGTTAGCCAATCCAGATATTGAACTTAGGTGATTGACTTGATTTCAATCAACTTCTTTACTTCTTCGATCACAGCCTTTGTTATTTCTTGTTCAAGCTTTCTTCTCTTCTGCTTGATCGGCTTATACGTCGGATCAATGTTTAGCCTATGACTTGTAATTGCCGGATTGATTCCAGGTATATTGATTGGTTTCCATGCAAATGTTGCCACGTTCTCTTTGAGGAGACGTATCAGCTTTTCCTTGATGGATTTGCTTAGGTCGATACCGATGCTTACACACTTTGTTGGATCGGCCAAATCAATGTTGACAAGCTTGACAGTTGACTGTCAAGCTTCTCGGGACCAGGTGGTTCGGTCAGTGCTCTGCTTCCTACTGATGCCGTGATCATGTATGATTTGTTTCTGAACTTCAATTCGGCGATGAAGCAAGTTCTTGCCATTTTCTGATCGCCTTTAAGTGTGTAGACTCCTTCGTTTGTCGGAATCTTAACGCATTGATGATAGGTCGAGGGCACAGCTTTCATCGCGTGTATTTAAAGTGTTCCTCATGTTTATCTACAACAAGAAGTTTGATCCATCTTGTAAGTCCAGCAACTCGGATTGCTAATTATACCGTTCTGATTGTGTTGATTGTGCTTCCATCAAACGCAGTCAAGGTTCTGTCCACGGGCTTAAGCTGGACATCCTGCAATGCCATCTTATCGAGAGTTTCTTGGAAAGTGAGATCCACCAAACTCCTAGTATGGATGAGAATTCGTGAAACATCACAATCAGCAACTCGGAGTTTGACGACTATGAGGTCGTTGTGTGGGAAGTTAACTCCTTTGATGTCTTCTGCGGTGAAAGTGAACACCGACTCTACAACGTGCATACATTCTTGGACGGGCTCCTGGTTGACTGAGGTGACTACCTTTCGCTCATATTTTTTGATTGAGCGAATAATGTCTTTGCAAAATTGTAATCAACCCATGATTACACTAACGAGAACTCGTGGATCACCAGATCCGTCATTATCTCCTTCTGACTTTTGCTGCTTTGCTAATTCAGAAGCGCCAGCCTTCGGACTTGCCGACTTGAAAGCGGCTTCTCGTTGCTCAGCTTCTTTCCTCTTTTGTTCTTTATACTTCTGGGTTTCCTTTTCCGAGACCTCTAATTCTCCTTTGCTGAATTTCTCAGCGAGGAATTCATGCAGCTGTTTGCACTTTGGGGTCGAATGGCCTTCTTTTTATGGAAACCACAATACTTGTTCCGATTATAGGTGTTATTGAACAATTTATCGTGGGAGCTATTGTTCTCCCCAACTTGGAAAGAGGTTGCCGAGTTTGCCTTGCCTATACTATGCTATCTAGGCTCGTAGTGCATCTCTTTCTGCTCTTTGGCTACCAAATTCCGCTGCACGCTTTGGTTTTGTGAGAGGATTTGTTTTTCCTCTACATATTCCGCATGTCTCACTACCCTACATAAGGCGTCAGATATCGTATTGGGCCTGTTGATGACAAGGTCCTGTTTGAACGCCTCATCGGTCACTGTTCCATTTCGGAGGGCTTCGATTGCCATGTCTACACTGACCTTGGCCTTGGTCAGTATCTTTTTGAAGCGTCCGAGATACGACTTCAAAGGTTTGTAAAACCCTTGCCTCAAAGATCTCAGTTCGGTGGTTGAGGTGTCGTGATTGACAAACAAAACATATTTCTCCATAAACAACTCGGCGAGTTGATTGAAGCTCTCGATTAATCCAGCGGGAAGCTTGGTTAACCATACCAAGGCGTGTCCGGTTAAGTTTTCTGCAAAGTGCTGGCAGTAGGCCGCGTCTTTGTTGTCTATGGTGTAGTTTGTACCGTTCATCAAGACGTTGAAGGCGCTTATAAACTCCATGGGATCTGAGTTCCCATCGTAAGAGGGGCATCAGAGCCGAAACCCTCTATTTACTAAAACTCTCCGTAGTTGCGGTGAGAATGGCAAGCTTTGGGCCTGAGCGAGGATCCTTCCTATCTCGGGTATCAAGCCGGTAGCTTGATGGAATTTAAACTTAATGTCATCCATCATATTTAATACGGTAGCAACATCCAAGATCACCTGGATATGCTGTCTTGACATGTTCGGCACGGCAGAGTGATCCTATACCAAGGTGGTGACTAGTTGTGGACTTGGGAAGTCTCGGAATAGTGTTCTCTGAACACTAGCTAGTCCCGGAATAGTGTTCTCTAAACACTAGCCAATGCCTTCGCGCATGGTCTACTGACTTGAGTAGTTGGGAGGCTACTCTCATTCAAGCAAGATTCGAGCCAATCAAATCTCTCGGTGTTTCTTCGACCAGAAGCTTCCTGATGTATGATTAGGTTACGCACTAAAGTTCTGGGTACCAGTGACCTCGGCAGTGGTGGTGGAAGATTTTCATCCTCCCGAGTTTCCTGTCGACTTCCTTTCTGAGTCTGAGTTGTATCTATATTCGATCCATCCGCTGGATCGGTGTGTTCCTGAGAGAGAGCTTCCCTTCTTACCTGTGAGCTGATGGTGAGTTTTCTGTCCACCATATTCTTAATCTCTGAGTTTCCTCTTACCTTTGTGAAGATGTCATTCGATATCGTCCCCACAGACGGTGCCAACTATTGGAATCTATTTTAGCACAACGATTATTAAAACGGTGGTTCCGGATTAATAGAGTGGGGAAGAATGGGCAATGACACTTATGGATTTGAACAGGAGTAAGAGCTTAGTTAACTGAATAATAAGACAGGTGAAGGCTAAATTGTTGTTCTTATTAAACTTCGAATGTCCAAAAGAAGATCCTCCTTACGGAAGGATTGTGCCTCTATTTATAGTTCATAGAGGCGGTTTACATGTGTAGAAAATAAAGGAAGATTTAAAAATCTTGTTGATAAGACTGAATCTCTTAAGATTCATGCTAGATATGTGGAATTTTTCTATGTCGAAACAGAAAAGCTTCTGTTTATTGTATGCTGATGTGTCATCCGACTTCCCTTCTAGTTTGTGGAACATTCCGAGACGAGGAATTTTGCCGAGTCGAATATTTTATCCGAGTTGAAGACTTAGTGCTTACAACCGGATTCTCCTCCAGTGAGGTGTCACATGCTCGTTGACAGAGGTTGGTGGAGGTGACGGCGATTACAGATCTAAAAGACGAGTCTGTGTTGCTTCGGTATAAACGCTTCCTCCACTGTGAGCTCTCGTTTATGGTTTGCGTTTGTCGGCGTGATGTTTGGCGACAAAATTATTTAAAAGTGTTGCGATGCTAGAAAGAAAGTGAGTTTGAAGAGGGCAGTGTGGGTTGACCAATGCTCACGATTATCAACCTTGATGATGGATGTCTTCAAATGGGTCACCGATGGTGTCTACCTCCTCAAGGCTTCCGGAATAAGCCCACCGCATTCAAGGACCAGTGGTGGGTTTTTTGAAAGGGTCTTTGAAAGGAGGATCTCTCTTTCTCCTTTTCTCTCTGGTGTCTTACTTTGCAGGACTTCTCCTTGCGATGCTAAGAATCTTGACAATCATTTAGCAGACACAGACACAGGCGGTGGTGATAACAATTGAATCTCTGATCTGAACCTTATCTAGTGACTCATATTTACTTTCGACGTCGGCGCACACCGCTTCCGTTTCTAGAGTCTTCTAAGATTGCAAGTTTGGGTAAGATGTGAACAATAGTGTGTTTGGATTTCGAGCTCTTCTGGCCCAATAAGGTTGATGTTGGGCTTTCTTTTTATTTCTTAATTTTGTTTCTCTTAATTATGTTTCCCGTGTTAATTAGGCCTCGCTTACTGTTTTAGGTTCTCGAGATAGGTAAGGATAAGTTTTCTTCTATTTTCTGGTTTTATTAATACTTTCCCTTCAAAATTTTTGCTTTATCTCGTTCTTGTAAATTGAGGATTTTAAGAGTTTGTTTTAGGTCAGTAATTACTGAAATTGTATTTCCTTTACCATTTTCTCGGTTGTCATCATCGTAATCATCTTATGAATAGTATTGTCTCGAAAAAATAAGAGATAAAAAAGAGCTGGCAGAAAATTTTAGCAAAAAATATTCGTGAAAAAACAACATTGAAAAAATATAGCAAACACGTCATATTTCCTATTTTGGAAATCATTTGTATGAGCCTTTTAAAGTATAAAATAAAATAAAGTTCACAAAAATAAAAGTTCAAAAAATAATAACATGTGAGAGGCAAACTTCGAAAGCAGTTCGAATTGAGAAGAGTCAAGAAGCTTTTGTAACATGGAATATTTTATCATGCAACTGATACCACATGATAATGAATTAATTAATTATTTATTTCATTACTTTCTTTATCTAAATGTTACTTAATGATTAAACATAAGGATGTTTGTAAAGTTACATGATTACATCTATACTTGTTGTTTTCCTCCTTGTCTAGATACAATGTCTTGTTAATTTCTATAAAAAAATATTATGATTTTTATTGTCATAATTGTCTACATCAACTAAGTTCAATGTAACGGTAGACCATTATATTAAATTCGTAAAGTATGATTTTGTGATTCTCTGAGAAATTCAATTCACATGGAAAAATATAAAAAAACTTTAAAAAAATATATCTCCAAATCTATCGATAAAAAATTCAAAACAGAACTACATCTTTTGCTTGTTTTTATGCAAAGTAATGCATTGCAGCATTTGATAATTTGTGATCATTAGGATAATAATTTTTTATGATTGGTAAAACTATATTAAAATAAAATATTAAATAACTTTTTTGAAAAAAATCAAATCTATAATACATGTATTTTTATCTAAATTTTAATACAAATGTTAATTTTTCCGATTTCGACAACCAATAAAATATATTATATTATAAATGAGGAAAGGGAAGAGAAGAACAAATATACCAAAAAAGTAGGTGGTTTAGTTGGTTTGGTTTTGATCTAGTTTCAAATTAGATGGTAAATTAGAATCCTACCAACTCTAGTTAGAGTATTTAGGTTATAAATCGAATTTTATTGATCTAATTACAGAAAAAATTAAAAAAAATAAGAACAAATATATTTTTGAATTTATTTATTTTTTTATTGAACCAATAGATTATGTACTTCCTATTCAGGTAAAATGCTTAAAACCCTTATATTAACTTTAAATATTTGAATCATTAGGGTCTGCTTCGACACTCCCGACTTTCAATTCTGGATTATGCTATGCCTTTCCTTTCAGAAAGCATTTAACCACCAAAAAGAGCTCATCACGATCAATTCAATTTAGAGTTTTGGTTTTTGCAAACATTTTTATTAAAGACACAAAATTTATATATCATAGATTATAGGGTACATAGAGCAATAAAAACATTACATATTGTTGCTATTGTAACATATTATAATCATGCTAAGCTATGGCGTAAATTTTGTTTTTTTCCAAGTATTATTATATTAAAAATATTTGTAATTCATTCATGTTATTCAAGTGATTAGTTCATAATTGTTAGGATTATAATAATTGTTATGATTATAATGTAAAGTACAAAAGTACAATATTTAGGATGAGAATTAAGTTTGACGACATAAATCGTTTTCCTAAAAATTTGTAGATTAATTTCCCTCAATTCTTATTATAGTTGTTTAGATAGTACAATAATCTGTAACTTTTCATATCATCCGCACAAAAGAGAAGATCAAGATTGCACAACCAAAAAAAGCCTTTCGTGTCTTCAACCAATTGATGTTGTTTCACTTAGTACTTTGATGAATAGGTATCTTTAGGTTTCTAAGACGACATGAAATTTTTATTTTATGGATTGGGAATCATCATCCTTTGACTCTCTTGTCCATGGATTCAAGTGTTTCTTTTCATGAAGAGCTTGATTTGGGTTTACAGTTAGTGTAATCGGGTTTCTAAATAGATAATTTTGATTTAATTTTGATTTGTTATTATATTAAACTTAATTATAGTATACTGTACTATATAAACCAACTGTAATCCGTATTTGGAGGAGGAATTAATCTCCAAGTTTTGTGAAGAGTGATTTATGTTGTTGAATTTTGTTCAAGAACAAATTTATTGAGCTACTATTTTGAATAATTTGAGTCTTTTTGATATTTCCGAGGGGGACCCTTATTTTTCCAAATAAGCATGATACAACACAAAATCAAACTTGTTGTTGATACTGTTATATTTTGGTCAAAGCCTCCCAGATTAAAAAATAAATTACTGTAAAAAGATTTCTATTTTTAAATTGAGCAAAAATTCAGACAACATAAAGTTTTAAATCTAACTTTCATTTTATATTAGTTTAAGGAAATTTTCACTTCTATTTCAAAAATTAAGTTCAGATTAAGAGAAAATGATTGATTCTATCATAAACTTATTTTCTTCGTATTTTACATACACAAACTAATATTTCATGTATTCAACCTCACGAGCTAATATTACATTTCAATAAATTTTATAAACTATCAAAATCATACCGAAATCTACACATGTTAGTGAACTATTAAACATTATGTCAAATTTGTTTAACGCTGTTAGTCAAATCGAATTAAATTTAATAATTTTGAAGTTTGTGTATTAAAATGTTAATAAAAAAAGATTTCAGGAGTCAAAAATAATTTATTTATTGTCTTAGCAAAAATTAATTAGTTGGTATATTTTTCTTAGGGGTTTTCGCATATTAATTAAATAATTGACCATCCAATTGTTATGAATGGATGAATCTTATAGGGAATTTTATGTAAAATACCCTATTTTCAAAAGAAAGTGTGTAATATATCCTCTTTCACATCTCTTCTCCCGTGTGGCCTCTTTTAATGACGAGAAGGCCAAAGTAGCCTTCAAAACACAAGGTCATCATGCTGCCGTTTATTCACGGGTAGATAAAGACATGACCTATTAAAAGGTAAAAGTCTGTAAAACGTGTTGACAACAACTGTTTGTAACTTAAAAAGCTCTCCCAGTTAATTCTTCGAAGCACAGAGAAGACAAAAAGGGAAAAAATGGAAGAGGAGACCAAAGGTTTAAGAAGATTTGGATAAGTAAGGTACACTTTGAAATAAAAGGGTAGATGATGGAAATCGAAAGAGAGAAAGTAGATGTGCAAAAGAGATTTTGGGTTTATTAATTGAATGAGTTTTGTCCGATTGTCAAAGAGTTTGTGATGTTTTGGTGATAATTTGTTAATAGAATAAGTTTTGTCATTCGACTATTAAACAGTTGCTCATATGCCGAGAAAACAAGTGGCTATGGACGTCGGGAGAAAGAAACAATCAGAAAAATGTTTCCAGCTTAAAAATATGTGCTATGGGGCGAGATTGGGGAATATGTGCTGGCAATTTTGGAAAAAATGGTGTTGTAGAAAGGGAGGTGAAGAGTACAACATCTACCTCATCAAAATGGACAAAGAATGTTCATTCTGTCTCATCGAATGAAGATTAAAAAGGACAAAAAATTATCATGACCGTGGTTGGGAAAGGTATGAAGGTGTGACTCACGTTCTCAGTAGTCTTGATAATAATAAAATGGACCAGGACAAAGAGGAGTGCAATGATTTTGATGAGGACAAAACTGAGGTAATTCGTTTTTGAAAATGGTATGATAAGTAAATTGTTTTTTCTCATAACAATTGGCAAATTTTCCTCAGGTTGGAGAAAAAAGGATGGGGCGTGGACAAAGACAATGTTACGAACAATGGTGGTGCCTCGGAAAAAACTGAAGGCAATGATATGGATGAAAAGAAAAAACTGAGTGTAATGATATGGACGAGGACAAAACAGAGGGCAAAGATATGGATGAGGAAAATATGAGGTGATGCGTTTTTTAAAATAGTATGATAAGTAGATTGTTTATGTCTTAACAATAAGAAAAATGTCCTTAGGATGGTTAACAATGATTGGAACGTGAACAAATACAATGTTATGGACAATGCTAGGTACAACGTTGTGGACAATTCCGGGGACAACACCGTGGAGAAGGACTACACTAATGTTCCTAGTCCACAGGAAGAAAAAAAATGGACAAGAGCAGTGTGAGAGACAGGAACATGGTGAGAAGAAAACAAATGTCCATTAAATATTAGTTGTTAAATGATGTGGTTTAATACATAAATAAAAATAAAGTGATAAGAAAATTTTATGTGTCTTAACAATAGGAGATTGATCCTCAGAATGACGAGATGAAAAAAGGGATGCGGACACGAAAACAATAATGGGGTGATGATATTTCATAATTGTTTTTTATGTCTTAATGGATTTTTGTTTGGATATTAATTGTTTACAAATCTGTTTTAAAATATTGCTGGTAAACAGGAAGAAGGTGAATATGACGATGGACCAAGCGTTGAAGGTGAAAGTAGTACAGAGATATTAAACAACATGGACAAGACTGATGTGAGTGAAAAGACAAAGGTAAGTAAGACATGGATAACAACGACGAATGAAGAACTATGTGGCATGGACAAGAAAACCATTTATATGTCCTCAGGTTGCTAAATTGAAAATGATTGACAAGGACATGGAAAATGGTGATTTAATTGATGTACACTCCGATTCCAAGGTAAATATAAAAGATATTAATTATCAGAAATTGACAATTAGTCATTTATAATACTCTGAATTTTGCTTTTATTCATTAATATGTTTCCAAGTTTTCGTAAAAAATTTACAATTTAATGCGCTGTGATAGAGAGAGTAGGCTGCAAAAGTAAGGTAACTTCTAGCACATTCTATCACTCTGCTATACCAACTTTTCATAGGGATATCACTTCATAAATAATTTTTTTGGATATTTTTTTGGATTTAACAACTATAAAAACTCCTCTCATACTTTCTAGTTTAAAACAAATTAAATGTTGTTCAAACTAGAATTAGTTGGTAATAAGACTTGACAAGTTTAAGAAAATAACACACGATCATGAGTTTATAAGGTCTTTTGATACTTTCAAGTTTCATATGAGTTTATATGGTTTTTTGATATTTTGCAATATTTTCTAAAACAACAGAACTTTTGTCGAGTTGGATAATAGTTAATCCATTGAGTAGTCACAATTGTGTCATCATATAATCTACAAATCAGTCCATGTTTTGATACACACATTCAAATATGTCCATGACTACAATTTCTACATTGACCATGCTGAAGATGAAAATAAAACGTCTAATGTTTATGTCTATTGATGTGTAGCTATTTTGTCCATGTCTAGTTGCTTTATTAGCTATTCCAAAAGTCCTTGTCCATTGTCTAGTATAAATTTTTCATGTCGAGTTGTGTAATAGTTAATCCATGGGCTTATAATAAGAGCATATAATGTCCATTATCTTGTATTTGTGTTTTGTCAATGTCTAGTTGCATATAATTATCACAATGTTTGTATGTTACTTAGTCCATGTCTAGCTGCATGAATAGATTATTTAATTTGTCTATGAATAGATTATTCTGTTTTGTCCTTGTTTACCTGCATGAATAAATTATTTAATTTGTCTATGAATGGATTATGCTATTTTGTCCATGTCTAGTAGTATGAATAGATTATCAAATTTGTCCATAAATAGATTATTAAATATGTTGCAGCTACATGTCAATGGGCATACAATAGGACCATATAATAGCCATAGGCTTGTATTTTGGATGTGTTTTGTCCATGTTGAGTTGCATATAACTAACACAATGTTCGTATGTTATGCTATTTTGCTATTTTTTCCATGTCTAGCTGAATGAATGGATTATCTAAATTATGGTATGTTATCCATGTCTAGTAGCATGAATTAGGTTATCTATTTTTTCCATGAATAGATTATTAAATATATTACGGGCACATGCCCTAGGGCTTACAATAGGATCATATAATGTCCATTACATTGTATTTTGGATGTTTTTGCCATGTCTAGATGAATATAATGTCCATTATCTTGTATTTGTATGTGTTTTTTCAATGTCTAGTTTATTTTTTTCAAAGTCTCTAATGGAATTATAATTTTTACAATGTTCGTATCTTATGCTATTTTGCTATTTTGTCCATGTCTAGCTGTATGAATAGATTACATAAATTTTCCAAGAATAAATTATCAAATATGTTGTGGGTACATGTCTATGTCTATTATAGAAGTATAATTAACACAACATTTATATATATATATTTCAAATTAGCTATGTCCATGTGTACAATCTTTTTTGTGTAGTTGTATGGAAATTTGTGTCATAGAGCTCGTTCAAAAGAAAAGGCAACATCTGCCAGACCCACAAACAAAAATGTAACGTGTTATTTTACCTGCGAAGGAGGGGAGAGAAAATGTTTTGATAAGGGCATTCTGAATAAGAAAACATAGTGGGGATATTTTACACAGTTTCTTTTGAAAAGTGATCATGGGAGAAAATTTTCTGAATCTTATATATGGAAAGAGGGTTTCACTCTCTCCCTATTGGTCCACTTGACAATAGGAGGAGCAAACCTATTTTCTTATTGACTAACTCTTCAACTTAAGTTTTATAACTCCTACATTTAGGTTTATAATTGTAAGTAACTCATCCAATTTTGAAGGAAGCCTCATGCTATTTTTCAAACCTTTTCTCTAGTAAAGGTAATAATGTTCTATTATTGGATGAAATCATTGGATGAAATCGAGATCAAGATTATAAACCCTGATAATCAACTCTTGATGAAACTGACCAACGAGGAGGAGGTTAAAAAAGCTCTATTTATGATGGATTCTGGGAAAACCCAGGACAGGATGGTATGACGGCCTTTTTTTAGAATTCGTGGTACTTATTAAGAATGATCTAGTTGCCTTATTCCAAAGGTTTCCAGAGCAACAAAGATGTCAGAATTCCGACCTATTAGTCTATGTAATGTAGCCTATAAAATAATTTCTAAAGTTTTGTGTCTCCGACTCAAACGACTTTTACCTAAACTAATATCTGAAATCCTATCGGCCTTTGTTGCGGGAAGGTTGATTTTAGATAACATTTTAATAGTCCAAAAAATGTTTCATGCTCTTAGGACAAATAAAGCTGTGAAAATTCAATTCATGGCTGTCAAAACAGACATGAGCAAAGCCTATGATATAGTAGAATGGACTTTATTGCTAAACTAATGGGTAAACTAGGTTTTAGCGAAAAATAGATTATATGTATTATGTACTGTATAACTAGTGTATACTCGATTCTTATTAATGGGTCCCTAGAGGAAGTATTGTTCCCAAACAGGGATTAAGACAAGGAGATTTCTTATCACCCTATATTTTTATACTTTGTACAGAACAAAACAGACTTATTTCGGGCATATCTATAGCCAGAGCAAGTCTGACTGTTTCCCATCTTTTTTTGCGGATGATAGTTTGTTTTTTTGTAAGGTTACAAATGACGAAACTAAAAAAGTATGCATTGGTTTCTGGTCAATAGATAAATTTTGACAAATCATCGATCCAATTTGGTCATTCTATACCAGAAAACAAGAAAATGGAGCTACATAAAATACTAGGTATTACCCAGACATGGGGTATGGGTTCCTATCTGGGACTTCCTAAGAATATTAGTGGGGCTAAAACAAAAGTTTTTGCCTTCATGAGAGAAAAGATCCAAAAAAGGATAACTAGCTGGTCATCCAAATTCCTTTCCAAAGTGGGTAAAGAAGTCTTGATTAAATTAGTCCTTACTGCATTACTGACTTATGTGATGTCATGCTACCGGCTACCTAAGACAATTATAGTAAAAATAAACTCAGCAATAGCAAACTTTTAGTGGTCAAATCCTGACACAGCTAAAAGTATCCACTGGAAGCAATGGAAAAAAGTGTGCAAACCAAAATCCGAAGGTGGTTTGGGATTTAGAGCTTTGGAGGATTTTAATTCGGCCTTGATAGCTAATCAATTGTGGCGCTTAATTGATGCTCTAAACTCGCTATTTGCAAAGGTAATACAAGGACGATACTTTAAGGACCAATGTCCTTTAACAATAACACCCAATGCTAACTGGCCTTATGGTTGGAGAAGTATATCCTCAGCCAAATCTTTAGTTTATAAAGGTATGATTAGAAAAATTGGGGACGGTAAATCAATTCGGGTCTGGAAAGACCCATGGACTCCGGATTCTTTTCCTCGTCCTGCAGCTGGGGTGAACCAAAGTTTGTTTCATGATCTAAGTGTGGATCATTTTATTGATCATATGGTTGGCTCTTGGAAGGAAACCTTAATCCAATAATATTTTGACCCTAGAGATTTCCAACTCATTCTGGGTATCCCCATACCTAGACGTCAGAGACCTTACTACTTGGGTAGTCATTTAACTAAAACAGGAAGATATTCTGTGAATTCAGGCTATCAAGCTACAAAATATTTTTCTTTATTAAACATTGGAAAATATGGTTCGAACCTCCAAGTTCTACATAACAAAATTTGGAAACTTGATTGTCCAAACAAAATTCGGCAAGCTTTATCTGGTTGTACAGTTGTCAAGCAAAATTTGGTTCAAAGATGAATTAATTGCGATACTAGATGTTCACGCTGTGGAGTAGAGGGGGAAACCATAAACCACGCCCTCTTTGAATGTCCCCCAGCCGTTCAAACATGGGCTATATCCTCGTCCCTTCAGCGACAGATGTTTTTCTAGGAGGCTCAGTTTGGTACAATCTTGATTTTCTTTTCTAGTGGTTACCAGATCAATATGAGATGCATATTTTTTCCTGGATCATTTGGAACATTTGAAAAGCAAGAAATGTTCATTGCTTTTCAAATATTGATACTGATCCACGTAACATAATAATTCAGGCAGTAGCAAACTATAAAGAATGGTGCTCAGCTCGACATGAACTTAAGGTGTCCAAAGGTCCCTTAATCGTTCATACCGCCACACAAAAGTGTCATTGGCTATCCCATCCACATCTAGTAACAGTTTCACTGGCTATATATGTTTGGTGGACGCTTCCTGGAAAAGCTTAGACCTTCAGACAGGTTTAGGTTGGTGTTGCTTTCCAGATTCAATGGACAGAGGATATACAGGAGCACGCCAAGTCAATCAAAGTTTCTCTGCTCTTCATTCGGAAATGGAAGTTGTTCTTTGGGCGATTGAGTCTCTTTTGATGCTTCAGATTACGGAGGAGGAGATTTTGACAGATTGCGAGACGGTGCTGAAGATAATTGACTATCTGGAAAAAGTGATCAGGTTTTTTTTCTTATCAAGAGGAGTTCTCACGGGTAAGTTCTTCTTTTCTCCACCTATCGTTCTCTATAATTCCCAGAGCTTTAAATCGCAATGTTGATTCTCTCGCTTGTTATATTCGAGAGTCTGCTTTTGATTCATTGATGTAACTTTACTTTTAATTCATGGTTCTGTTTCTTAATATAAGTGTCGTTGACAAAAAAAAAAAGGTAACTCATCCATTATACTAAAACCACCAATAATCCACATTTAATTTAAACGCAATTATTTCAATAGTTATAATTTCTATGATAATTCGAATTCTTAATTGACAATATCAATATATATTCCAAACAAGATTTCAGGTAAATATTCTTCTCTCCGATGTAGTTGCAAAACTACTGATGAATTATATCATAGAGAAATGCTCTATTGACGACCTTTGTAAATTTGTCTCCACTGTATCCGAAGAAGTAGGTAAATAATTACATACCACAGATTCACAAATATAATATTACTCATCCCTACATTTACACCTACCTTTTAATTATGATTCAAGAAAACAATTTCATATGCATAGCATGTGTTTCAGATATATTACCTGATAGTGGGTGAAAACATATTTTATATGGTTATTGTGAGAAAAAAAAACTCGTATTTGGATGTTTCCGTCTCTCTTCGACTATGATTCTTTGAATTTGTCCTAGCTACCGCATGAAAGATTGATCTTCTAGCTTAGTGACTAGCAGTGAGTGGTTAAACCAGCACGAGGCTAGTCACTCCGTTTTGTGGTTTGTCGATTGGTGAAGTGGTTCGATGGTGTGTAGAAAATCTTGATTTGTGTAAGGGTTCCGTCGGTGATTTTGGGTTGAGTTGTTAGGGGGTCGTGGGTAGTTCTCCTCTGGTTTGGTGGTTGTTCACGGGTTACCTTTTGGTGGTGGTCCGGGCAACTGACGAGTAGGGCTTCACTAGTGATGTCCTCCAACTTTGTTCTTTTATATTCCGGTAATAATCTTTTTCAGTTCTGAAATTTTCTACTGTGTTCATGGTACTCTTTGTCGGTTTAGTTTTTGGTGCAGCGTGGCACCATTATTGACCTTAGCTTCCGTGCATGCCTCACTCTCTGATGCACCTTTGTTTTATTTAGTTTGTTTTAAGCCTTAAGAAGCATTTTTATGACCCATTCGTGATCTAATTTTAGGTTAAAATAACAAACCATATGGTTAATTATATCTCCTAGAATTCAAGTCCAAGTTGTTGATGGATCTTCTATTTCTTAAAGGCCATTTTTGAATTTTTCATCATGAAATAGAAAACCATATTCACTTAAGGTTTCGTTTTTTCCATTTTTCTTTTGGATTGAAATAAGGCCCATGGACTTCTAGTTTAGATTTCCACCAAAAATTTCCTATATATTTGTTTCAGTTGATCATTAATATAATCAGAGAGACTAAAAAGAATACCCTAGTCGTCGTTGTGGGCTTGCGTCTCCCACGTGTTGGAAGCCTGATTTGCGTGAACTTCAAGTTTTGCAGTTCAGTAGATAGTCCTTGCAAATCTCATCAGATCTATAGTGTACCGTGCTTATTCTGGTGTCGCTGCATTTTCCTGGTATCAGAGCCAGCGTTCAAGCTTCCCAGCCTAAACTACTTCTAAGCCGTGAATTAAAAGCCCACTAAGATGAAGAAACCAAACAAAGCCATAAGATCACACATGATCCGCGTGTCCACCACCAACGCACACACCCAATCCACCATTGAACGACTGCTACCGGTCAAGTCCCCATCCCATGCCACTCAATAAACCATTAAATAATTAATAGTCAACAAATAAGAATTCATTTATCAACATATTTTTTTCTTCCACACTTGCTTACCCAGCGTTTACGGTTGGCACGATAATTGGTACACTAGAGCTGCGTCATTCTCGGTCCTCTCGTACTAGGGAAAGGTCCTCTCAATGCTCTAAATCCCAAATCTATTGGTTCCGTTAAGGTAGCTATATGTTATGTGAAATCAATTCATTATTTTAAAAAGATAGATCGTTCATATCTTTTATTGGGTTTGAATTAGAAGAGTTGACAACTTGTCTCACAAGCCTAGCTGAAAATCCTCATGGCACTTGTAGATCCCGCAACCATGATGGCTTCTTCATCACATCACAAAAATTCCTCACGTATCGTCTAACCTGCAAGATGACACCAAGCCACTAATCCATGATCTAGCCTCTCCAGACTCAACAATCATACTCAACAATCATCATTGATGGGCCCGTGAGCAATGCTAGAGTTGATGTGTCTTCCTGGCATGCCATGATGGTACAACGGAAGGTCTTTGGTCCCTCATATGAAACCTTATATGAAGATGATCGTGTGATTCATTATGGATCATGAGGAGAAATTTTTCTTAATCATGGTTGCAAGGAAGAGGAGTACACAGAAGACTGAGACCCACCACATCCGCTCGAGGAGATCTACCCACCTCAGCCCCTCCTCTTACCATAGTACAACATGGATCCAAACCTGCAAGCAGATAGCTATTTAGGAGAGCCATCTCGACCATTCCGACGGCATCCCTACAAGCAAATTGTCTGCCAAATTCACAACAGTAAAAGAGAATTATGACACAATAAGCGTCTAGGAAAGGTTGCCGATCAAACACTAGGGATGAAACTCTAAAGTCACCACCACCAAGGAGCATCACCACTTGTGATCTCGCCTCCTCACCGCATCCTGCACACCCAAAGCCGAGATCTCAAGAAAGGATCGATGAAAACCCTTCTAAGCAGACATGCACGCAACGACCCAAATGCGACTTGTCCTTTATGCCACAAGGTCAGGACCAGGTAGGAGACCTCAGCAAAGAAGAATCAATGCCAGACTGCAGAAGTAAACTAAACAAGAAAAAATTCTCTATGATGTTGTGAAGGCCATTACTCTGAAAACTCTCCTAAACCACCCTAGCCAGCAAGAAGCCCTCTTCCTATCAAGTTTTCACATTGAAGGAGTAGAGCTCTCTCATGATTGATTTTGGGAGTAACATGAACTTGGTGTTTGCGGCAATAGTGAGCATTTCTGATTAGTTATTACTAGGAATCCAAAACCATACAAGATGGCTTGGCTACAAGACAAAGTTCGCGTCCCAATATCACAACAGGCTCAGGTCAAGATCTATTTTAGAGGAGTATAAGACGAGATCATTCTATGTGATGTCACTCCAATGAATTCGAGTCATGTACTACTGGGACGTCCATGGTGTTATGATAATTGAGTGATATACGATATGTATTATAACATGTATTCTTTTAGATCAAGAGAACGTGTGTGTACCCTATCCCTAGCTCCAGAAAACGCTAACATGCTGCCAACAAATAAAGAGACAACCTGCCTCTTGATGTTGTGTCATCTTACTGTGATCCACTATGCGTAGATCCACGAAGCGGTTAGATTGAAGAATTAGTCTGGAAAAAACCAGATTGGGGAGTATACAACAGATCACCACAGTTGGAGAAAATTCAATTTGTCAGGATTGGAGAAAATAAGATTTGGATCGATATGCAATTCATACCTTACCGACAGAGAAAGTGCGAGGATCCAATCATAACACAAAGCCGAAGTCGTTCCCACTTGGAGTCGAGGTTGACTCTTTTAGATGGGGAGGGATCAGGTGCAGTGTGGAACCAAATTGACCTTAGCTTCCACGCAAGCCTCACTCTTTGAAGGGCCTTTGTTTTCTTTTGTTTATTTTGAGCCATAAGAATCCATTTTTGGGCAATTTTGGTGTTTGGTTTTTAGGACCATTCATGACCTAATTTTTGGGTTAAAATAATTAACCATGTACATTATTATTTCTTTTTGAATTAAGCCCCAAGTTGTTGATCGAAACTTTATTTCTTAAATGCCATTTTTGAGTGGCCCATCATTCACTTAAGAATTTGTTTTTTTCCATTTTCTTTTGGGATTAAAATAAGACACATAGCCTACTATTGTAATTATGGTTTCCACTAGGAATTACTGATATATTTGTTTCAGTTGATCATTAATAAAATCAAAAAAATTAAAAAAGAAAACCCTAGCTTTCGTGCCACGAGAGAATCTCAAAAACCCTAACCCTAGCCATCGTTGTAGGTCCACGCCTCCTATGTGATGGAAGCCTAATCTATGTGAACCTTGCGTTCTACAATTTAGTACTTTGGTGGTGCTGCATGAGTTTTTTATTTGGTTTAGTACATTGGTTTAATCTTTTTAGATTCTAGGTTAGGCTCTTGGTTTAGGTTTCTTCTTTTTCTCCCCTAAGTTGATCAGTGTCTTTATCCTCTTTGTGTTTAATTGGTATATATGCTCTTTCGGGTTTGGTTTTCTCTGTATAGATGATTGGTTCATTCCTTTTCCGTACTTTAAAGACTTGTTAGTGGTCTGGTCTTTTCTTGGGCTCTATCAATATGTTAAACGGGTTGACTGTATTTTGCCTTCACCATTTTTGGAGTTATTTTATCATGGTACAACAGTCTTTTCTACGTTTAATTTTTCTTCAGTCTTGCTTCCCGATAGGCTTCTTTTCGTAGGTTTTTGCAGTTTTACATTCTGGTTTAACAGCTCTTACTTCATTTGTGAGGTACTCATATTTGTCATAGGAGGTGGCACTGTCAGCTGGAGAGTTGGTTAACCAATGGTGGTCTCGATCTACCAATCGGGGGTATCACTTTTAGATTCTATATCATCTTGTGTTTTAGTCTAGTTTTTTTAGGTTATTTTATTATTTCCCTCTTATAGGCTTATTCCAAAGATATATATGTTTTCCACCTGCTCAAATAAGAAACATTTGTATTCTGCAACTGTATCCTACTTTGGGTTTCTTATAATAATAACCAGTGATAAAAAAATCTTGATGTTCCCTTATATGGAATAATTTTTCTAAAAGTGATATTATTGGTGAAGTGAAATTCATGATTATGTTATTAAGTGGTTTATAAGTTTCTCTTTTTTTTAGTGATATCCCCTTTGAAGAATGATAGTCAAAATCATAAGTTCAAAATATTCTAAGTGTGTGAAAGCCTCTATGTCGACAAGAGGGTTTCATGTTTCAAGTCTCTCGTTTTAGAGAAGCACTATTGAAGAGATTCAAAGAATTGAATTCAGATATTTCATCTACAAAAGGGATTGAAGTCTTAATCTGGTTCAAGCTGAAGGATCCAATAATCATCATCGACGTCATCGATCCATCATTCTTTCAAGTAGAGCCAAAAACAGAGTGAAGTCTAGGTTGAGCTAGATTCTTTCTTCTTCTCTGATTGATTTCATTGGGTAGTTAGGTTGTTACTTTCTTCTGTTAGATTCTAGAATTGGTTTATATTGATTTGTAGTTAATAATTTCATTTGTAACAAAAATCTGAGACTGAGAGATAGAGAAAATTAGAGAGAAAAATGTGTTAAAGGGGATTCTTCCAAAGTGTTCTACCTCGTGTAATTTGCTCAAGTTTCAAGCAGATATTGTTTATGATAGTGGATTCCAAAACTTAGTTCTATTGAGACGTAGGGATTCATATGAAAACCTGAACTCGTTAAACTCTCTCTTGCATTTACTTTCAAGTTCTTAATTTTTCTTTCTTTGAATTGGTTTGAATCTGATCTTAAGATTCACAAATTAGTATGAGCCAATATGGTTATTCTGAAAATAAAGATTCAAAGACATGTGGAGTTATCAGAGGTCTAGAGATGATGAGTACCAAGACCCAGATGAAGATCGCTATCTCGATGGTTCAAAGGATTATAGTTTTTGGAAAAAGAGGATGATAGCAAATCTTACTGTACAAGGATTAAAAGATGTTCTGAAGCGTTACACTCTAGAGAGCTAACATAAGATAAAGAAGGGAAATCGGACAAGAAGGAGAAATTGATCAAAGAAGAAGCCAAAGCTGATAGACATGAAAGAGCATTGAATCTTATCTTCTTGATTATCAAAGATCAAGTAGTGAGAAAGGTTGAGAACTGTACCACTTCAGTATATGTGATCGAAGCATTAAACATGTTATATCTTCCAACTTCTCTACCTAATAGGATTAATTCTCAGCTAGAGATTTTTTTTCGAGATACAAGAGAATAAATCAATTGATCAGAATGTTAACGACTTTTGGATGTTAGTAGCAAAAGATCGTGTTGGATTGGTGGTGTCAAAAGTTTATCTCTCTTTTGGAGATATAGACCAAGATGAATGGATCCTTGAGTCCGAGTAGACTTTCACATGACACCAAGAAATGATCTATTCATAGATCTTAAAGAATGCTCAAAAGGAAAAGTTATAATATAAAATAAAACCTACTGCCAGATAAAAGTAACTTTAGAAGAAAAGGGTTGTGATTTTAAATCAAAAGATGGAGTTCTTAAGATAATCCAAGGATATGCAAGAATCATGAAGGGTCTAAGGATGCATTCCTTATACATTTTTCAAGCCAAAGCAATGGTATCAGAAGCTTATGCATCTATTGAAAGCAAAGAGGATCAACAAATAAATGTCACTCGTCTCTCACATAGCAAGCAGACTAGGACATCTCAATATCAAAGAGCTTCAAGTACTATAGAAGAAAGGATATTTTAACAAATATCAAATCACGGAAATCAAGTTTTTTGAAGACTATGTATTTGGAAAAGCTCACATGGCATGTTTTGGACAAGCTCAACACTTCACCAAAGTCAAGCTAGACTATATACATTCAGACATATGGGGATCTCCAAGTGTTCCTCAAAGTTTAGGGAAGTGTCAGTGTTTTATTTCATTTACTGATGATTTCAAAAGAAAAGTTTGTATACAATTTCTCAAGTCCAAAGATGAAGCATTTAAAAGCTTTGTAGAGTGGAAAAAAGATGGTTGAAGTTCAGTCCGAGAAAAAGGTATAGAAAATAAGAAATGGCAATGGATCAGAATTTTGTAATACTTTGTTTGATATGTTCCGCAAAGATGAAGGAATAGTCAGACACTGACACTAAACATGCACATGCACCTACACCTCCACAACAAAATGGAGTGGCAGAAAAACTCAACATAAATATAATGAACAAAGTCAGAGTTATGTTCAGTGAAAGTGGTGTCTTAAAGAACTTTTGGGTTAAAGCAACATCCACAATAGTCTATGTTATAAACTGATCTCCTTCATCGGCGATAGAGTTTAACATTCCAAAAGATATGTGGACCTCGACAATACCTTCTCTCAGTACACTAAAGAAATTTAGATGCCTACTCTATGTTCATTCATCAGATGTAAAACTAGAATCCAGGGCAAAGAAAAGAACCTTTACAGGCTACCCTAAAGGTGTTAAAGGTTTCAGATTTTGGTTACTTAAAGAATATAAGTGCATTATAAGTGGATATATAAAATTCAGAGAGGATGTGACATACAAAGATCTTCAAATTGAAAAGGTTAGTAAATCATAACAGTCCCCATTATTAAAAATCATTTGAGAGGCGAAAATGCTGATAAGAAGAAAAAGGCCAGACTCAGTCTCAAGGTGGAGCTACTCAAAAAATAAATCGTGAAAGTGAAGAAAACAAAACTGGTGACTCAAGTGAACAACTAGAAAATTACCAAATAGCCAGAGATAGAACTAGAAGGACAATAACACCTCCAGCAAGATATCATGTTTATGATTATGGTGAACACAAGGTAAATGAAGAAGAAGATCAACTTCTTAAATTTGTTTGTTCTTTAATAGAAGATGCGGAAAATGGCGAACAAAGTTCCTATTCAGAAGCCATGGAGAACATAGATAGTGAGTTATGGAAAGAAGTTGCAGATTAAGAATTTTTATTCACCTACGAAGAATGGAACTCGGATTTGCATCAACATACCAACAAATAGAAAAGCAATAGGTTACAAATGGATATTCAGAGGAAGCTAGAAATTGAAGGAGTTGAAAAACCAAGATAGAAAGCCAAATCAGTAGCTAAAGGCTTCTCACAAAAGGAAAGAATTAACTATCAGGAAATATTTTCACATGTGGTAAGTAAAATAGGTAACCATTAGATATATTCTCTCTGTCGTTACTCATTTTAATTTTTAGTTGCAGCAACTAGATATTAAGACGGCTTTCCTGCATGGAAACTTGGAAGAAATATCCTAATAGATCAACCAGAAAAGGGTATGTAGATAATGATCATCATGAAAAATTTGTTTGCTTAAGAAATCTCTCTATGGTCTTAAGCAGTCACCTAGACATTGGAATAAAAGATTTGATGAGTTTATTGTATCAAATGGTTACTATAGAAGTGAGTATGATCTGTTGGAAACAGAGTGAGAAAACAAAAGTTTGCTGTAACATTGTGATCAATAAATCATTTGGAAGAGAGAAAATATAAACTCAAGATAAAACTTTCATTAATCCATTGATATATAAAACAAACTAAGGAGTACTTGGCATATATAGCCATCAAAACAAACATGAAAATACAGATCATAACTGAAAACATAAATGACAAAAAAGTAACTGAAATGTATTAGTGATTGTGGTGTAATCAATAACCAAGTTAGTAATAGCCCACTATCACAATTTATTGCTTAACAATTAACTTACGTTTGAATCATATTCCAACATCCTCCCTTGATTCAAACTAGCACACACCAAACCTTTGCCTTAAGAAACTGGATTTCTTCACGTCATTAGTCCTTCGTTGGAATGTCTCTGTCTTGTTCATCTTCAACTTCACTCTTGTATACCATAAAGAGTCTTGGTTGATCATCATTATATTCAGCAGAACTTGCTTGTTGCTGCTCTCTTTGCTTCTTCCAGCAATCTGCCTACTTATGGCCAAATTTCTTGTAGTAATAACATTGGATATTGCTCTTATCCACACCTTTTTCAAACGGCAAATGAGAAGAATTCTCTATTTCATCCGAGGAATCTCTTCCTCTGCCTGTTCCACAGTCTCCACGACATTTGCATCTACAAATACCACGACCAGCTCCAAAGCTAGTCTCAAAGTTCTGTGTTGAACTTTCACCTTTAACTTGAAAGGCTTTCTCCTCTGTATTCTCAGCCTTCTTGCCAAGAAGATCTTCATGAGACAATAAAGATCTCATCATCTCATCAAACGTGTAGGTGCTCAGATCATTTGCCTCCATGATTGCGGGTACAATATACTCGAACCGAGAAGTCAAGCTTCTAAGCACCTTGCTCACCACCATCTCATTCGACATAGTTGCTCCATATGTCTTCATCTGACTAACAATACTAGATATTCCTGCTAAGTATTCTTGTATAGTCTCCCTTTCCTCCATCACCAACGTCTCAAAGCTGTGACGAAGAGTTTGTAATTTCACTGTGATCACCTTCTGATCTCCTAGGTATTCATGCTTGAGAATCTCCGAGGCTTCATGTGATGTAGACACCGCTACAATCCGGGACATAATGTCCTCCTCCAATGCTGATTGAATAAAGAAGAGTGCCTTAGCATCCTTCTTTCTGTTTTCCCGTAGCTGCTGATCGGGAACCTCAGGATTCGCATCCATGAATCCATTCTCCACCAAGTCCCAAAGCTCTTGAGACCTAAACAAAGTCTTCATCTTAAGACTCCATAGGTGATACTTTTCACCTTTGAACAATGGAACCAAAACTTGCTGGTTTGATCCACTACCCGCCATCACTCACTTTTTTCCTTGCTCACAAACAAAAAACCAAAATCAATAACCTAAGCCCTGATACCACAATGTTGGAAACAGAGTGAGAAAACAAAACTTTGCTGTAACATTGTGATCAATGAATCACTTAGAAGAGAGAAAATATAAACTCAAGATAAAACTTTCATTAATCAATTAATATATAAAACAAACTAAGGAGTACTTGGCATATATAGCCATACAAAACAAACATGTAAAGACAGATCATAACTGAAAACATAAATGACAAAAACGTAACTGAAATGTATTATTGATTGTGGTGTAATCAATAACCAAGTTAGTAATAGCCCACTATCACAATTTATTGCTTAACAAGTAACTTATGTTTGAATCATATTCCAACATGATCACTATCTTTATTTCAAGAACCTAGTCCAGAATGTTGTCATATATCTTTTACTTTTTGTAGATGATATATTGATTGCATCTACTAATAAAGAAAAGATTAGGCAACTGAAATTAGCTCTTAGTTCAGAATTTGAAATGAAGAATTTAGGAGAGGGTAGAAAAGTACTTGGTATGGGTTTTTTCCGAGAAAGGAATGTAGGTATCTCAAAGATCTCATAAGAAAGTTTCTTGATGAGAGTTAAAGCAACTCCAGCATGGATCAAGCTAAAGCAGTAAACACTCCAATGGGGGGCTCATTTCAAAATAAAGCCAGCCACAGAACAAGAACTCAAAGCTCAGAGCTATGTCATGATGGATGTTCAATATAAATTGCAATACGTAGCATCATGTATGCTATGATCAGCACAAGAACAGACCTTACATATCCAGTCGGACTCAAAAGCCGTTCATGAGCAAGCCTCTCAAAAAACATTGGCAGGCAGTACAATGGGTACTTAGGTACATCAAAGGAAGCACATAAGTTGGTTCACACTACAAGAAGAGCAAGGAGTTCGTGATAAAAAGATATTGTGACTCAGACTTTGCAGCAAATCGGGAGAACATAAAATCAGTTTCAAGAAAAGTTTTCATAGCAGGAGACAATGTAATCAGCTGGAACTCCAACCTTAAGTGGATTGTTGCCTTATCAATAACAGAAGCATAGTACATATCTCTGTCATGAGCAACAAAGGAAGGAGTATAGATTAAGGGACTAGCAGAAGAATTTGGATTTCATCAAGAAGCAGTGAAGAATTATTGTGACTCGCAGAGTGCCATAGACTTATCAAAAAATGTAGTATTTTCCGAAAGAACAAAGCATGTAGTAGTGAAGTATCATCGGATAAGAGGACTCATTAGTTAAGGGATGATTCAAGTTCTAAAAACTCCATCAGCTAGTAATCCAGCAAATATGTGCAAAAACTTTCTACGAGTATACAAGTTAAATGAAGCAATCAAGATGCTTCATATTGCTAAGAACTAAAAGACGAAAACAAAGGTTCTCGGTGAAGATCACAAGGATCCACCAAGATAAGTTATGATTATGACTAAGATGGAGATTTGAAGAATCATAGTCAAGATCATGAGTTTAGAATATTCTAAGTGTGTGAAAGCCTCTATGTTGACAAAAGGTTTTCATATTTCAAGTCTCTCGGTCTAGAGCAAATTGGTTAAAGGGATTCAAAGAATTGGTCCATCACTTTTTGAAGCTCAAGATCCAATAATCATCATCCACGTCATCGATCCATCACTTTTTCAAGCAAAGAAAAAATTAGTGTGAAGTCAAGCTTTAGCTAGATTCTTTCTTCTTCTCTGATTGATTCTGTTGGGTAGTGGATTGTTAATATCTTCCGTTATATTCTAGAACAGGTTTATAATAATTTCGGGTTAATAGATAATTTTTAGCAGAAATATGGGATTGAAATATAGAGAAGATTAAGGAGAAAATTGAGCTAAGAAGGAATTCCTCTGAAGTATTCTAGCTCGTGTAATTAGCTCAATTTTTGAGCAAAGATTGATGACGATAGTCAATTCCAAAACCCAGTTCCAACAAGATGTACGATTTTATATTGAAACCTAAACTCGTTAACTCTCTTGCATTTACTTTCAAATTCTTAACTTCTTCTTTCTTGAATCGATTCAAATTTTAGCTTAGGATTCACACCTTTTGACTAACATGCTATATATAAGACATATATGCTATACTATTTTATCTATATGGAGAACTAGAAGAGTACGTTTAATATTTTTTTAAATAAAACTTATTTTATTAAAATAATAAGTAATAAATATTTTAACATAACATGTTAAAAATATTTAATATTTTCATAATTAAAGATGAAATAAGATATACAATATAAAAATCACTTATATTACAAAATTTATATTTCTAAACAGGAAAGTTAGCATTTTATGATAAAATATCAAATTCTTTATGTTTTCTATTAATATTATTAGTTTGCTTCATATTAACATGATTACATGATGCCCCTTGTTGTGCACATGATATATTATGTATTTCTAGTTATTTTTATTTATATATATATATATATTTATATGCGATATTTTTTTTTGTTTATTTCATGGTTTGATTTTTATGTATAAATTTATAAACTTTTATGTATACTTGATATATTAAAATTCAATTTGTGATAATGATCGGTGTTATACATGAAATATATTTTTGATTTCTGTTTATTTAGGTTTTGATGTATTACAATTTTTGTATATAAACGTTATTCATTCGTGTCATTTGGGTTTTTAAATCATGTTCATTCATGTTTTTAGACATGTATTCATTTAAGGTTTTTAGACCTCCATTCATTTAGAGTTTCAAACTCATATTCATTTGTTTTTTTAGATCTATAGTTAATTTTTTTTTGTGTTTTATATTATCGACATAACACATATTTTATTCAATATATTAATAACTCAAAGTAAGTTTACTTATATAAATATAGATATTGTAATATTAGACATTTTTACTAATCTGAATACACTTATAAATAATCATATTGTATTTTTAAAAAATTACAGGAAAAAACCTGTAGGATTTCGTAACATCTTAGTACTTATTTTCCTAAGAAGCTTAACAAATTTACAAACCATTTTATTACTGATATTACAATGAACTTTATCACCCTACAAAGATATGAATATATTAGAAAATATTCTAAATGATTTTAATAAAATAAATAAAATATAAGTTATAAACTTTAGAATCACAAAAAAACTTCTTGATGGTTTGACCAAATTCTACAATGAATATTTTCCACAACCTTAGAATTTTAATTTTGATTCTCCAGTTACGTTTGCATGGTTTAAATTAAGAAATTTCAGAAAATGACATGATGAATTAGAAATGTTTGTAAGAGAAAAGTAAACAACAAGATGAAATTATGATGTTAGTATAAATTTATTGATATATTATTTAACTAAAAACCAAACTTTACTATCGTCTGATTTAGTTATAGAATTTTAGTATTAGTCATGGGAAGAGTGTTTTATTTAAATAGAATAATATTGTTTAACCTAATATGATAAGGAGTAAAATTTTAAAATAAAAATGATTAGAGATATTCTTTATGATATAAACTAAAAATTAGTAATTAGTTATGATAAACTTAAACTATATTCAAATTTGAATATATACTCGTTATAAGAGATTTGAATATATTTGTCTTTTCCCTTAATACTAATCTCCTAAAGTTTGATATTAAGTTTTTGATATGGTTATTCGTTAAACTATTTAGTATTTTATGCATTAGAAATATATTTTTATTACATATCATTTGATATGATTAGTTGTTTAATGTTTTGTTATATATTTCATATTTTTATATATTTTTCTTATATTATATATGTATATATAGATATATATAATTTTAAAAGTTTCAATATTTTTTTCATAAGTTTGTTTCATCATATATGTTTTATCTTCCGTTCCACGTATATGTATTAGTTTTCATAGATTATAAACTATAGAATGAATTTAAATAAAATAATATTTTGTGGTTTATAAAACTAAACTCGTAATGAGTCAAACTTCTATATATGAGTTAATTCATTGAAACTATATAAATTTTGTTAATTTATGATGTTACTATTAATTTATTAATACATAATTAACTAAAGAAGCAAGTATATATATATATATACATATATCGATATATTACTTAACTAATGTTATAACTAATAATAAGTTATAACTAATACGTTTTTTAGTTTGTTAAAAGATGATATCATTAGTTATTTAGTTTGTTAAATGTTGATTAGCTAATATTTTATTTCATAATCTAATATATTTTATTTTTTTATTAAAAATATTATTATATGATTATAATTATATTTTATTATAATGTTTTCCTAATACCAAATTTGTTACAACATTTTATAGGCCAAATTAGGATTAATATAACAAATTTTTAAGTTAATACTACGGTTTTATTATATAAGAAATTATAATCAGAAAATATAAAGCTTTGTTTTATAAAAGAAAAATCAAATTACCTATAAGATAGATTTCTTTAAGACGTCTATCAAGTAATTCAAAGTAATCTAGAAATTTTAGTCCCAAAACCAAAATCTAGTAGAGGAGCAGTTGATTTAACCGAGGTTGTGTACACAACTGATTTTGTACTTATGTGTAGAAGTACGGTAAGATCCGCTTGCAGGATAAACCTATAAATTTATAATCTTAGTACTTCCTTTTTCAAGAAGATTCACGAATTTAGAAACCAGCTCATTTTTTATACTACAGTGAATTTTATCACCCTAAAAATATCAATTAATTAAAAAATAGTTCTAATCATTACAAATATATAAATTATAAATTACATAGCTTAGAATCAAAAATAACCACATCAATGGTTTGAGTAAATTCTCCAGTGTATACCTTTGAGAGATTGAGAATCTTAACTTTACTTCACCTTTTTTACAGGTGTTTAACTAAAAATTTTCAGAAAAATAGATGATTAAAGGAAAAAAATCGAAAGAATAAAAAGACCAGAATCGTAAAAGCAGAAAAATTGACAAAAAAGACCAGAATAATTGATGTTATGAGAAGAAGTTATGGGATGTGTCTTAAATAGAAATTGTTTGATATAATTTTCCCATTAAGATTAGGGAAATTATTAAAAATGACTCACTAAATCATTTTTAATGCAAAAATAGACTTTTTTGTTTTGATTTCCAAAACTAACTTACAAGGATAGGAAAATTATTGTTTAAACCTTAATGACCAAACAAAAAAAACTAATAACAAAATGACATTTATACCCATCGGCAAAATTGGAGACTTCACCTTAAGTCTCATCACTCAAAACGGAGACTTCACTTGAAGTCTCCGCGTTAATTATGTATATGTAATTATAATTAAAATAGTAATCATTGTAATATGCTTATAATTTTGATTACAAAATATAATAATAAATATACATTAAGTATTAAAAATAAAAATTGCATTATAGTCAAATAAAATCTACAAGATCAAGCCACAAAGTTCATAAAGAAACTATGCCATGGTTTATGGTTTATGGTTTGATAAACATGTAATATGTTGTAGATCCTTTATTTGGAATGTAGGAATATAAAAGAGTTAAATTGTTCATATAATAGGAAATAATAAACAGTGCATTTATGATCAAACCACAAAGCTTACAAAACTATGTGTTCAAAGATTTAGGATTTCATGGTAATATATGATAATTATGTTAGATTTGCAAAGTTGATTAGATTGCACTTAAATTCAAGAGTATATGATTGTGCATACTTATTATTTTTAAATAGTATAATAAATGAAGTTAAAATTTAGTGTTTAGGGTTTAGCATTTAGGGTTTAGGGTTTAGGGTTACAGTTTAGGGTTTAGGGGTTGGTGGAGACTTCACCCGAAGTCTCCCAAAAATAGAGAGACTTCACATGAAGTCTCCTTTTACGGAGACTTCATGAAGTCTCAGAGTTCAAATCCTCGAAATCGTAATCCAAAAATAACCTAAATTATGACTGGAATAAACTAAAATTTGACCGAAATAAACCAAAATTTGACCGGAATAAACCAAAATTTTGACCTACATATAAAAGATATTGACCGTTCCTCTCCCATTCACTTCCCTTCTCTCCCATTCTCTACCTTTCTCTCCCGCTCTCGCTCTCCCCAAACCCTAACAGACGAAATCTCCTCGCCGCCGCCGTCGTTCTCCCGTTCACTATGAGAGTAGTCTCCTTGTCGTTTTTATCTCTTCATCTTCTTCTTCATCTCTTCTACTCTCTTGCTAATCCTCTCTTTTTCTCCACCTGCTTTTTAGGTCCACCTAATCGAAAAGCCGCCGTTGCCGCCGTCTAGAAGGGTAAGTCATTGTCTTCTATATCCTCTTATACCTTCCTCTTCTTCTCCTTTATCTCTTCTCCTATGTTTTCTAATTCTCTATTCTTCTTTATCGCTTCTCTCTGGATGCATGGCTTATTGTCACCATATTCAAGTTTGTTCCTCCACCGTCAATGTCCAACACTGCGTCTCCGTCGGCGGAGAAGTCCAAACAAGGTTGTATGTTTTGTTTTTCTTTCAAATTTTTGTTAACTGTTAGATGTCATGTTTTGCTGGTGGAGAATCCTAAGGAGACTACTCCCGAAGTCTCCTCGTGGAGACTCCTAAGGAGACTACTCGGGAAGTCTCTTGGGTGAGACTCCTAAGGAGACTACTTTAGAAGTCTCCTGGTTGAGGCTCCTGTTGGAGACTTATCTGGAGGAGACTCCTAAGGAGACTACTTGAGAAGTCTCCTGGTTGAGACTCCAATTGGAGACTTCTCTGGAGGAGACTCCTAAGGAGACTACTCGGGAAGTCTCCTGGTGAGACTCATGAGGAGACTACTCAAGAAGTCTCCTGGGTGAGACTCCTAAAGAGACTACTCGGGAAGTCTCCTAGTTTAGACTCACTCCTGTTGCAGACTTCCAGAAGTCTCCTGGTTGAGACTCCTGGTTGAGACTCCTGGTGGAGACTACTTGAGAAGTCTCCTTGTTGTGACTCTTGTTGGAAACTTCTCTGGAGGAGTTGTTACCTGATTATTTTTTTGAGAGCTAACTTTCTTTCAGTGACCTTAGCAGTTACTACAGTGGAAAGGCCAGTATTTCCAGGTAGGTTTTTCACGCCTGGTTGTGAACCTCGGCCAACCAAGAGCATCAAGTATTTTAGTGGAGACTTCAAGCTTATTAATGCGCTGATAGACGCATTGACAAAGGATGACGGGTGGAGCTCTATAATTCAAGGTTTGATGTGTTCTTGAAGTTTCATGAATTGGAGTTTGGTTGGGCTTCAAGACTTGTTCATTATTTGCTCACCTTTCAGCTGGAGTGTAGGAAACTGTGTGAGTTGAGGTTTTTGATTGGTGTGAATCTAATCAGATTCTCGCTCATTGAGTTTGAGATGCTTACTGGGCTGAATTGTGCATATGTGGAGGATCTGGAATCACCCACAGTTAATGCCACCGATGAAATGCAGCAATTTTGAGAGCTGCTTGGAGTGCCAGAAGATCAAGGTCCAAGCTATGATCAGTTGGTTGCTGCCCGTGAACGTTGTGGAGCGTGGACCCGTGAAGATAGGTTGAGGTTAGGCTACTTGTCTATATATGTTGCCTTTATTGATGCAAAGAGGTCTGATAAAGCCACACGGCTTAGTCTAGCTAGGGTGGTAATGGATATTGCTGCCTTTGAGGCCTATCCTTGGGGAAGAGTTGCCTTTAAAACGCTGGTCAATTCCGTTAAAGCAACAACGCCTCAATCAAATGACTATCACATTGATGGATTTATCCAGGACCTTCAGGTGTTTGTCTATCACGCCCTTCTTGATTTCGCTGCAGTTTTCACTGATCGGGTCCCCGATAATCTCTCTCCACTATTGCTAGCATTCAAAGGGTCTAGGGGTCGTAAGTATTCAGGGGAGAACATGGTGAAACAGGTATGAGTCACATTCTTTACATTCTCTGAAAGTCATATTAATAATTTTTATCAATTGTATTAATAATTTTTATTGTTGCAGACCCGGGTCCGTTCTTGCGTTAAGAGGTGCTATGCAGAGATGTTCCCACAATGGGACAGTGATGAAGAGGATCCTAGTATTGACAACACGGTGAAGGCGTTATGTGGGGAATTGGGTCGAGGTTGGAGGTTCAGGGTTTCTGACTGGAGGAAAACTGGTGTAATGGACCCCAAAGATGCAAAGGAAGAGGAGGCCACAAATAGAAAGGAGGAGGAGGCCACAGATGTTGTCGGGTCAAAGAGAGTCCGTGAGGAGCAACCTGATACTGACCTTGAGGATGAATCGAAGAAGTGTAAGGGGCCTCCTTCATCTGATGAGACCCACAACAGCTCATTGGAGGCAATGAAGTTGTTCATGGAGCAATGCTGTGAGAGGATGATTGCTCAGGTGATGGACGGTAATAGTAGTTTGATGAGTGTGGNGTCCGTCGAGCTAGTTTCACTTGCATTTAGGTCCATTTATGTTAGTTTTGCACTTTTTGCATTTGCATTTGGAGTTTTGGGATTTTCCTAGGTAATGGAGCAAAAAGGAGCATAAAATGGAGCTAAAGCGTCGGAACAAGTTGCTCGGGAAAAAAAGTTACTAACCACTCGGATCATTGACTCGCAGCTTGCTGGCGAGGACCACTCAGTTCGCTGACAGAAGGAAAGCCT
>OVBA01001792.1:0-39905 GCA_900406435.1 Lepidium aucheri | reverse complement strand
AGTGGTCTTGATGTGGTCCTCGCTGGTTAATGCTGAGTGGATGATCCGAGTTGTTTAGGTTGAGCTTCTCTCGGGATGGATAGGTCGAGAGGGGTCACCAAGGCTTTCCTTTTGTCAGCGAACTGAGTGATCCTCGCCAGCAAACCGCGAGCCAGCGATCTGAGTGTTTGGTGACTTCTTTTCCCGAGCAACTTGTTTTGATACTTTAGCTCCATTTTATGCTCCTTTTTGCTCCAATACCTAGGAAAACTCCAAAACTCCAAATGCAAATGCAAAAAGTGCAAAACTAACCTAAATGGACCTAAATGCAAGGGAAACTAGCTAGACGGACACAAAAATAACCTAAAATAGTACTCTAAAACCGTTAAAAATCACACTCATCAGCAACTTCAGCACCTCCTCGCTCGCTTTCTCAACAGATTTGAAAGCGGCACCATGATCAGAGTCAGCACATTCACGCGACTTAGAAAAAGCTCATTACAAACAGTCAACTTGAGGACGTTCTCTCGCTCAAGTTTTAACTCGTCCTTAACACAAACGAGTTCCTTTTTCGCCTCAGAGAGCTTAGACCAAAGTTCACCCACTTCGAGATAACTTCTAGCAGCGCAACCAAATGTGCTCCTCTGAGAATCGCCTACCGGGTTAATGATAGACCTCTCCCATTCTAACATAATGTTGTTCAGGCAGGCAATAAACTATAAAGAAGACAAGAGAGAAACAAGTCAGAAATCGTAAATAGGACAATATGTACAAAGCAGCAATCAGAAAATCAATTCGAACCCGGAACAAAAAGTATGAAGCCTCTCCATACAAGTCCTAATCTGGCTCATTAAGCCAGCACACTCAAACCGAAAGTCCAAAATTGAACGAGTACTAGTATGGTTATGGGTAAATCAGAAGTCGGGAATACCCTTGCTCCTCCCATGAGAAGAACCCACAGAACCACTCCTACCGCCTCCTCTTGGAGAACCGATCACCAATGGTGCATCAGCCCTCGCCTTTTTTATAGGTTGTGAATCTCTATGGCTGTACTCAGAAGGGACTTCAACCAAGTCCCGAGATGAAGCAACTAAGGGTTCAGAAACCCTAGAAGAACCTCTTGAGGGTCGGACATATAAATTCTCAAGAGCAGAACTAACACCAGCCTCAACATTGGGAAGTTTAAAATTGTCAAGACCCATTTTCAAAGAAGAATGAAGAAAAGAAGCAAGAAAAACTTAGAGAAAATTGAGGAAAGAAGAACTCGAAAATCGTCAAAGCAAGTTTGAGCAGATGAAAAGTGAATGGTAAAAGAAGAAGATGCACAAATATTTATAACGACGCAAAGCTGAAATTACAACTGTGCGGGAAGAAATCGAAGTGACGCCACGCGGTAATAATGATGATTTGCGTAAAACCGAGACGACTGTTCAAATGACCCACTGGAAAATTGACACGTGGACCGAATATTCTGGAAGATAAAACAACCTTTCCGACTTTGAAATTTGGCACTAGAATTTTCTGAGTCTGGGGGGACAATTGTTGGAGGTGGATCCGAGATTCTACTTTGGTCCACAGAAAACAACGGGTCGAATATAAAAAAATCACCCGGTTGCAAGCACTAACTCTTCAACTTGGGTAAAATATTCGACTCGGCAAAATATCTCGTCTCAGAAAGTTCCACAAACTTGAAGGGAAGTCGGATGACACATCAACATACAATAAACAGAAGTTTTTCTGTTCTGACATGGAAAACTTCCACAAATCTAGCATGAATCTTAACAGATTCACTCTTATCAACAAGATTTGTAAATTTTCCTTTATTTTCTACACATGTAAACCGCCTCTATAAAGTATAAATAGAGGTGCAATCTTTCTGCAATGGGATTCTCTTTGGACATTCAAAGTTTAATAAGAACATCAATTCGGCTTTCACCTGTCTTGTTTCTCAGCTAACTAAGCTTTTACTCTCATTCAGGTCCATAAGTGTCATTACTCATTCTCTCCCACTCTGTTAATCTGGAACCATCATTTTAGTACTCGTTATGCTAAAACCGGTTCTAACAAATTTCAAACATCAGTAATCAACAAAATTTTAAATATTATCTCAAATATAATATGTATATATATATAAGTTAAGTTCAAAAAATTAAGAATGAGTTGAATTCATAAAATTATATAAATTAATAAGTATATATATATATATATATCAAAGTTTTTCATAAAGTCCGCAGATAAAGGTAAATTTACAATACATAACCCAGTCATCATGTGAGTCAATAACAAAACTTAATCTCCTCAAAACTCTATCACTGCCAAGACTGAAGCTTGTCCTTCAACCACCTAATAGTGGAAAGAGAATATGAGATTTACTCATGAAAGAGGAAGACGTCGGTGAAGACAGTAAACCAAGTAATACTACAGATATTGGAAACCAATGAAACACCAGAGAAAGACCAAAGAATCAGCATAACATTAGAAAAAGTCAGACAACTGATTACCGGATCTAAAATTGATAAAATGGCTCAAACTTATTTCTGAAAAATTTAGATTGATGTAGAAAGAAGAAAGAATAAAAACCATATCAAAAACTTATCGGGATCGAATCCCATAAAGCTACAAGTTTCAAACCGGAGAGAAACTTGTTTAGAGAGAAGAGAAAATTTGAAAAACCTAAATTTATAGTCCATTTAATGTATAATAATGATTTAATGCTAACAGCAAAAACCTAAAAGTGTTATTGAACACCTCTTTCTCAGCGAAATAAAGTGTGATTGTCTAACTCCAATTAGGGTTCCGATTACGATCTGGCCGGTGTCTCGCCGGCTTCAGGCATGACGATGAAGAAGAAAAAAAAGCCCCAACCAATTGTTCGCCCTCCCCCGAGATTTCCGAAGACTTTTGCTGGTGTTGATGTCGTCTCTGCGAAAGCTTATTCTCTCCTTATCACTCTCGCTGCAGATTCCGGATCTGAGGTGTTGAGTGTTTAGAAACCGGATCTCGCAGAAGTGTCTTCAGCCTCAGCGCCTCCTTCGATCTCCTCCTCTCCTGCAGCACCAGAAAGAGCAGAGATGGGCTCAGACAAAATCTCCCCTGCTGAGATAATCTCGCAACAAGCAGTGTTGAAGAATATGGAATCCTCAAAGCCGACTGAGGTAAACAAACCAAATCAATCTACTCCGAACCCATTGACTGAAGTGGTGACTGCAGAGGAAAAATCTTCTGAGAGGAATATTTTTGCGGCAACAGGTAATCTTCCAAAGACTTTTGCAAGTATTGTTCATCCTCAGGTCCTTGAGAGGTTAGGTGAACCAAAAAACTCATGTCTCTGGAGCTCCATTCGTGCCGATTCCGGATGAAAATGTGGCAGCGGCAAAAGAAGAGTTACAGGAGTTCATATATGCTCAATTCCATGGTCCACCTCCTGACATGGGAAGAATTATAGGGATTGTTAATGCTTTGTGGGCAAGAATAGGGCATCGGATTTTCGTCCACAGAATGGGTGAGGAAGCGTTTCTACTTTGTGTGCAAAACCCAAAAACTCGAGCAATCCTTCTCGGTAAGAATCTCTGGAACATAGCGGGTCATGCTATGTTCGTCTCCCAATGGTCTCCAGAATTCACTCTAGCTGAACCACCGCTAACTCATGCTTAGGTTACAGTGGAACTTCGTGGGGTTCCTTACCTTCTATTTAACTGGGAAAGTCTTTGTAGACTTGCCTCAGCGATTGGAGAGCCTAAGGCGCTTCATCCAGAAACAGAAAGAAAGTTAAATTTTGAGGTTGCAAAAATTCTTATTGAGGTCAATCTACTACAGGAATTACAAGACAAAATTGTCTCTGGATTCAGCGATGGTAGAGAGTTTGTAATTGTTGTTTCATATCCTTGACTCCCAACTTTTAAAAGAGAAGGTAAGGAGATAGTTTGTAACAATGATGTCTCAGCTGCAGCTCCGGTAAAAAGAAGGAAACAATCCCATTCAAATTCTGGACATTATAGAGGAGGAAAAATACATAAGCCACATGTCTCAAGGGGTAGGTCTAGAGGTAAGAAACCTCGACCTGGTGTAACAGAGGAAATTGTAGTAAATCCTCTGGAAGTCGCAGCCTTTGCAGTTGTTGCCGCAAAAAAAGTAAGCACGGGTCTTCAGGATACTTCAAATCCGGAACCAGACCCTAAGGCCGCCTCTGACTCTACTCAACAACAGAATTAGACTCCACTCGACTCTCAAGGGATCCAAAATGTTGAAAGTTCTAAGATTGTTGATTATGCACGATTACCTGATAAAGGAAACTCTGAGGTTAAAAGAAATCGGGTGGTTTTGTCGGGTAAAGCTTCAGGAAAAACAGTTGACGGAGAGTTTATTATGGTATCTAGGAAATCTAGCAGTCGAAAGACTGCGAGATCAAATTAATATAACTTAGTAATGTTTTTTGATTGGAACATTAGAGGCTTAAATAGTATATCTCGGCAACGGATGACTAAGGAATGAATTTTATATCATAAGCCACTTTTCGGGGCTTTTTTGAAACAAAGGTACAACAGCAATATGCAAGAAGGTTAAAGAATGCGGTACCTAAGGGTTGGCACGTTTTGGGGAATTTTTCAGCTTCAGAAACTGCTAGAGTGGTTGTTGTATGGGATCCTAAAGTTTCAAAGTTCTCATATGCGGTCTATGCTCAGATGATAACATGCGGTTTCTTCTTGGCAGCTGAGAAAGTTGGATTCACAGTATCTTTTGTGTATGGTTTCAACCAAGTAGATCAGAGAGTTGATCTGGGCAGGAGTTAATGAGGCTGAACTCAAATTCGACATTATCCAACTCCCCATGGGCAGTAGTTGGGGATTTTAATCAAATCCTTCGCAGTTCACATCACTCAGGATTTCCAAATGTTGATGTTGATATGCATGGTGTGGTTGATTTTGAATTAGCATTGCAGGTTGTAGAACTTTTTGAAGCTCTTTCTAAGGGTGATCCATTTACTTGGTGGAATAGGAGAGCTGACGATCCTATAGCTAAGAAGATACACCATGCTCTTGTTAATGAGAAGTGGGTTCGTTCGTTCCCCGCAGCATATGCAGAATTCTTAGAGTCTGGACAGTCGGATCACGCTCCATGTTACTTTGTAATCCCAAATGTTTGTCGGGCTGTAAAGAAACCGTTTAAATTTTTCTCCCACGTAGCGAACCATCCAAACTTTATTGATCAACTTCTTGAGGAGTGGCAAGCACCAAATGTCACAGGATCTGCCCAGTTCATATTGATAAGATCGCTACAATTGTTGAAGCCTTGGTTGAGGAGCATAAATAAGAAACACTACAACAACATTTCGGCAAGGGTTAAAGAAAACGAGGAGATCACTTGTCAACTACAGTGCCAGTTGCTTCTTGCTCCATCAATTCCTCTTGCTACCGCAGAAGCAGAGGCTAGGAAAAAGTGGATTAGTCTTCTTGTTGCAGAGGAAAAGTTCTTCAAACAGAAATCTAGAGTGAGGTGGTTACATTTGGGAGATAAAAACTCCTCTTTCTTTCACAAAATGGTCTCTGAGAGGAATGCAAGTAACCATATACATTTCTTTCGTGATGATCATGGGAATAAAATTAGTGATGTTGAGGATAGGAAGAACCATGTTGAGGAGTACTTCAAATCAATTTTAGGTCATTCGGACATGGTCACATCGGCTGCATCAATTGAGGATATTCAGGACTTAATCTCCTTTACGTGTTCAGAACAGGACAAAGCGGCTTTGATCAAGCCTGTTACACAAGCAGAAGTTAACGAAGTGTTGTTTGACATGCCTTTGGACAAGTGCCCGAGCCCTGATGGTTATCCTGTCGAGTTTTATAGAGGTGTTTGGCATGTGGTAGGAGGGGATATTGAGAAAGCAGTGTGTGAGTTCTTCTCATCTGGGAAATTGTTAAAGGACATGAATAACACAGCAATTTGTTTGATTCCCAAACCCCTGGGGCTTGCACTCTACCAGATTTTAGACCGATAAGCTGTTGCAACTTACCGTATAAGGTCATTGTTAAGATTCTGGCTCATCGGCTAAAGCCAATCCTTTCAAGATGTATTTCACCAAATCAAGCAGCCTTTATGCAAGGACGTGGTTTGGGGGAAAACGTTCTTCTCGCTTCAGAACTTATTAAGAATTACAACAAATCATCAACACCTAAGAGTGGCTTTCTAAAAGTGGATATCCGTAAGGCTTTTGATATGGTTTGCTGGGACTTGGTTTTTAAACTACTGGAGGCACAACACTTTCCGAGGATCTTCATTTCATGGGTCACAGAATGTATTACTACACCTAGGTTCTCAATCTTGTTGAACGGTGAGCTGGCTAGGTTTTTCCCGGGGAAGAAAGGTCTAAGGCAAGGTGATGTGTTATCACCTTACCTTTTCATCATGGTAATGGAGTTGCTGTCTAAAATGCTAGAAAAAGGTGCTCACAATGAATCCTTTAAGCTGCACCTATTATGCAACAATCCTCAACTCACTCATCTCTCCTCTGCGGATGATTTGTTAGTGTTCTCAAATGAATCTTTAACCTCCTGCCTGGGAATCACATCAATCCTCCAAAGGTTTACGAGCTACTCGGGTCTGGACATGAATCCCGCTAAGTCGGCCTTATTTTTAGCTGGATATTCAGATCAGATTGCAGAAGACACCTCCCATAGTTTGAATATCAAGCTAGGTTCATTCCTGACAAGATATCTAGGCCTTCCTTTTCAGCCAACAAAATTATCTCTGGCAGCATTGCAACCTTTTCTAGAGTCAATTACTAAGAAGCTTCACTCTTGGACAGTCAAGTTCCTCTCTTATGCGGGAAAGATAAGACTCATCTCCTCGGTAATCTATGGAAAAGTAATATTCTGGAGTCAAATGTTTGTTTTGCCGAAAGCTTTCTACCCCAAGATAGACTCTCTATGCTCAGCGTTCTTGTGGAAAAATGGCACTGACTCAGCAAGAGGTGCAAGGGTTTCATGGAAGGATATTTGTACTCCAAAGAAAGAGGGTGGTCTAGGATTACGTCATCTTGAGTAGTTCTCTGCAGTGTTCAGACTCAAACAAGTATGACATTTGTTCTCTAAGACAAGGTTATTGTGGGTCTCTTTGCTTGATCACAATATCTTTGGAAGGAAAAAATATTGGCTGATGGATTGCTCTTCCCGACTGTCTTCGAATGTTAACAAGTTACTGCAAGTTAAGGATGAAGTGAGAACCTAATTAGATGCAAAGTGAGCAATGGGCTTAAGGCTTGCTTCTGGTTCGACTCGTGGACAGAGTTAGGTCCACTGATTGATTACTTTGGTAATGCTGGACCCCGTGATTTGCAAATTCCAAAAAATGCAAGGGTTATAGATGCAGTCAGAGAAGGGAGATGGAATTTGCCAAGAGCGAGATCTACTCAAGCTGTGTTCTCTGTAATCTGGACGAAGAAACTCACTTTCACCTGCTTTTTGAATGTGTTTTCACTAAACATATATGGCTGCATTTAGCGAGGAAGATTCACCTTGCACCTCCTCTCACTTTAGAAGCGATTGTTCAGTGGATTTTAACTGCCCAGTCCACTCTTCCTTCCTTTGCATCAATCATCCTCAAGTTACTTTCTTCAAATCTCTATCTACTCAATATGGAAAAAAAGGAACAGCAGAATATTTTCCTCCTTTTCTCAGAATCCACAAGCGATTTTGGCAAGTGTTGACCGCTCAATCCGTCATAGACTCATCTCCATCCACAAAAAGGATCCGCATTCTCCGATCTTTCTTCCTGGCTTTTACTTTGGTTGTGTTTCTTCTATACTATAATTATTGTTATAAGCTAGCCTCTAATGTGTTAGAGACGATTCTTTTGTAATTAAACTAATGGTTCCCTACGTTTGGTATAATATTAACATTAAAACCAAAAAAAAAAAGAAAAAACATCATATATATATATATATATATATATATATATGTAAACTCCAGCTGGCAGTTGTTGATCAAGACATCTAGAAGATAAGATAGAAGACTTAGACCATGAACAATGGGGTTCTTAAAGAGTTTTTAAAATAAAATAGTATTATTTTTAGGATACTTAGGAGAGAGTATCTTAAATAAGATATTAAGATATGAGTTTCTTGACACGTGTCAACTGTCTATTGGATACTACATTTTTTAATATAAAATTTAAATAAAAAATAATTTAAATAAAATATATTAATATTTTAATATTAAGAACCTCAAAATTAAGATACCCTCATGCTTTAAATAAACAGACAATCTGATGGTTCATATATATATTTTAAAGAAACAAATCACACAAAGAAGAGAACTCAGAACTCCAAATTCGACTTTGTTACAAATATCACTCACGTGTGGACCAAACTAAACAAATCTCTTTATCAAGTCGCAGCCAGAGAAAATTAATTAATTAATTATTCATTATTATTTGTACTTGTTTTCTTTGTTAAAATTAATTTATTATTGTTGCCTTCTTGTTTGTTTAATATAGGAATGATATATATATATATATAGATTTTGTTATATCTTCTCCGATCTTCTCGGTTTAGCTTACATCCATTTCTATCTCTTTAATTCAGTTGTTCTATCAGACCAAACATTTCGGATTTTCTCTAATTTTATCGGGAAAATTACAACCATTCTTAGAAAAAGTATACATACAGCTATTTTTTCAACTCAGCTAAAATACTCGTGAATCCCTTATTTATTTCTACTTAATCTTCAATCAGTTAATTTTTCAAAATTTCTCCTCATGGGATCTTCATGGTTGGATTAGTAGCATAACCAGAATCAATGATGAATGACCTAAACAAAAATGGGTCAATTTTCAGTAGATTCTATTTTGTGAAAGAATTTGAGTTTTTCTGATTCTTATTTTAATCTGAAGATCCCAGAAGTGGCACGTGATCCTTAGTTTATTTCTCATCTCTCGGTGTTATGACTCGTCACGTGATACTAAGATCGCCGTTGTTAGCTTCGTCGGAAGAATCAACGATGAGAAATTCTCCTCCGACCAGAGAAAGGAGAAAAGTGGGAGAAGTCGCTGGAGGAGCAGCGGCGGAGTGTGCGGCTGTGTGGTGTTGTTGTCCTTGTGCGGTGGTGAATCTGTTAGTTTTGGCCGTTTATAAAGTTCCGGCGGCGGTCTGCAAAAAAGCTTGGAAGCGAACAAAACGACGACGCTTTACGAGGAAACGACACGCTTTGCTTACGTCATCAGCGACGAACGGAAGTGAGAGCACCGTGCACGCTAGATTGAACGAGGATGATCCAACGGCTAAGATCGCTTTTGATGAATATCAAGACGACGTCGTTACGCTTGAGAATGAAATGTTGGAACGCTTCCATGGAGCTGGCTTTTGGAGAAGCCCATCACAAAGAGACACGTCATCACGAACTCTATGAAATGTGTGTGGCCGTCTTTTTTTTCCAAAGAATTATAGTACATTATTTATTATTTTTATGTTTTACTTTTTTTTTTCCGTCTCAGAAAAGCTTTATTGGATATAATTATAATACAAAGTTCAGAACTTAAAACTCATATATAATATCAAGTGCAGAATTTAAAGCCCAAACATAAGATACACATGAGTTTTCCAGAGAAACAACGTTTTCAGCTATGTAAAGTTCGATTGATGTATTCTAGGTAGAGATTCTCGGTTATGAGTAATCATCAAAGCCACTACAACTACATCATTTTATTAGGGTGCCAACACTACTAATCATTGCCTTCATGAAATACCAATACTATCGAGGTTATAGACCCACCAAAGAAATTTTGATTTCCACGTTTAAATCGCCAGTGAGAAAGAGGAAGGATACAACAGCCGATGAGGACCAAGAACTCAAGTAAATCGAAAAACTAGACTATGACATAAGTAAACAAAACTTTATATACCGGAAAACAAATCAATATTGAAAGGTAGATTTATCGTAGAAATTCGATTTCATTGAAAACAAAAGACACAAAAGGAAATTAAAATTGATGCAAACCAAATCTATAGTCTAATTCAGAAAACCCAAAATGGATCATAGATCTGAAAACTAGAAAAGTCAAACTATTGAAAACAAACAGAGTAGTAAATTTTGTTATCGGCAAAACCCAAACAGCTATTGGTTAAACCAGAAAGTAATCTCCACCGGAATCGCCAGTCGAACCGATCTCTCCGAAATATAAATTGGTGAGAAGAGAGACGCTGGAAACAAGACTCTTCCGTTAGAGAGAAGAAAACTCTCAGAAGAGAGAAATTTTTTTGGCGATGTAACCGATCTATCATCCGGTTTCTATTTTACTTCAAATCATTATCTTTTTTTTTTGTCGGTAATTAACTTTTACTCTCTCTGTCTCTTAATGAGTGTTATTCTAGCACCAAAAAGTAGTCACACAAAGGTGTTATTCTACTTTACCAATGCAATTTTTTACAAATAATTTCAGTTTTATTTTTCAATCAAAATTAAATATATAGAATCCAATTTATTATTACCTATAGTATTTAGGGGTTTCTTAATATGTGTGAAAAAACCTAAAATGATATTTTTTAAGAAACGAAAAGAGTATTATATTAAGCTATGAGTGTTTACAATATCCCGAAGGTAATTTGGAGAATTATGATACATATCTCAACTATTGGGACATGAAACAATCGATTTAGCAAGTAAATCAACACACATGTTATAATTCTTAGACGTGTGCGAAAAAGAAATATTATCAAACATATGTCACCACTAAATTATTGTTTGATGATAGTGGGCTAGACGAAGATTGTAGGACGAGTCCTGAAGCATTTTGGTGCTATTAATTAAGGTTATCGTCCTCAAATATAACATTGCTGTATTCAAAATTCTATAAAAATTGGATAGTCTAGAGAAGAGCTGATAATTTTGTTTCCTCAACCAATGCGCGATGAAAATATTTGCTTCATCCCGCATATAGGAAGCTGCCCCTATGATCCCGAAGGATATTTCAAATCATTATCTTGGTACGTAAATTGGAGAATACATCCTTTTTACATTTTTCTTTCTTTTTCTTGTTTATTTCAAATGATAATAGACAATGAAAATTATAAATGACTAAATAGCAAGTAAAATAATTATAAGTAAACAAAAATATTAGTAAAACTATATTTTAATCGATCTCAAATACATGATAATATTTCAATTGTTTATAATATAAAGATATAAAATTAATTTTTAATATGATCACCAATGTTATAAAAATTATAAGGATCAAATATCAAATAATCCATAATCAAAACTACATATGTGGCCAATAGACTAGTCAGTTATGACTCAATGTTAAAAAACAAAATTATGCTAGAAAGCTTTTTAATATAATTATAAAATATTAGTAAAATTATACAAATATAATGATAAAATATCAAATAATTCACAATTATTAAAAGAATACAAGTAATACAAATGTAATGATCGAATGTAAGCCATGTATGGAATATATTGTACAAATATTATATTCTTGTATTATTATATTTTTGTAAAAGTTGTTGTATTAAAAGGAATTTACCAAGGGAAAATACATAAGAAGTATAATGTAACAGAGCAAAAATAAAATAAAAACAGAAAAGTCAGACCCGTTACTCATTAGGTCGAGACAAATTCCAAAACTTAGATGAGATCCAAGGAATCCAAAAGACAGAGAACTCTAGAGATTAGAAAACTATCACCGCAGTTGGAGTCAATGATTGTGGCTGCTAGCAACTTCAATATGCCAGAACCATCTGAAGTCGTTTATGAAAGCTTCACCTAAAGTCGCCAAACCTTCGAGTATTACAAGCAAGTATTTCAAGTATCATAACCAAATACTATAAGTACTACAAATATCACATCCATATATCATAAGTGAAAAACCTGAATCCTCTCAGAAACACAAGTATGCTTGTACAAGACTTTGTACAACTCAGAACTTGTGACCCGATTGTAAGAACAAACGATCATTTAAACAGACAGAGAAGATTTGAATATAAAGAATCTTTTATAAATACAATTTGTTTAAACAAAGTTACGCAACATCACAACACCTTGTGATTTGCTCATGTTTGATCCCTAAACTACCCAACTTACTACAATATCAGCTATGACACTCTTTGTTCACTCACCACAAATCCTTGAATTCTTCTGCAGATTCTCTCTCTCAATCACTCAGTATTTTGGCAGTGTTTTCTTCACAAAGAGGTAAGTTCTAAAGGAGACAACCCTCTCCCTTATATAGAACTCCGAAACACCATTATACACTCAATGTAGAGTATAATTCCATGTTTCAAACCATCATGAGATGTCACTGTTCAGTTGTACACGCATCTAACAGTCCCCTCATGATGCTAACCCAACTCAGACGCCAACTACTCTACTACACACCTTGTGTATAGAGTGCAGTCGCTCCAACTGTTCTGCCTTGCTCTGCAGAACACTCTGCTCCGCTACAGTTGTTCACCAACAACTCTGGAGACTTTAGACACCAACTACTTCTGCTGCACCTCTTCTGTACAATCTACAGTGGCTCCACCATTCTGTACAACCCTACAGAACCAACATGCTCCACTACAGTCGACTTCAACAACTCTGGAGACTTTCTCTTCTGCACAGCAAACCACTCCAGCTGCTCTGCTATAGTGTTTGTGTCAGACAACTTTTCCTGCACAAAACAAAACAATACAAAAGAAAATACACAATTGTATTTCTTTATTATTGTAACATTAATTTTCATTTAATTCACACTTTTAGTCTCCCCTTTTTTTTGAGTGTGATTATTCAAGCACCTCAAAAACGTTAGTGATCTCAAAAAACAATCACATCTGATCGAAACAGTAAGTTGCACAGATACACATCTGTTCAACACAGTGAGTTGCACATGCAAACATTCCTTAGACATGGTCAAAGTGGCAAAGGGTTCCATGCGCCAGCATAATAGACAACTAACCATCCTAACCGATCATAAGGTTCAACAAACAGAGACTATACAACTCATGCTCCCCCTATCAAACTAAATATCACAAATCTAGACATTTTGATTCATCTATCCAACATCATCTTGATTCATGGACATTTGTCTCAACAGATTATTGAACACACAGATACTCCCCTTGCTTGATAGCACACTCAAGGAAAAAACTTATTAGAACAAGTGTGAAATCAGAACACATTCAAGTAGGTTTTAGAATAATAGTCTTACATGACAGAGTTTGTTGCAAGCAAATGAGGATCCTACTTGGTAACTCTCAGTTCAGTTCCAATCATTCAAGAATAAGAACTCGATTAAACAGACTTAAAGATCTGACTAGCACTTATGATGGAAACACAAAACGTGACAGAAGTTGAAACCAAATTTGCACAGATAAGCCATTTGTTGCATATGAGACATGAGGTAGACATAATCAATTTTTTTTTCTTTTTTTTTTAAAAACTTCTGGATTTAAAAAGAGTAATACTTATAACGAACTACTTCATGTTGATCGAAGGCCCAATCCCGCGAACAAGTGCCTTTATAGAGACAGTCCAGTTTGTAATCTGAAGGTGTTTCAACTCATCAGCCCAGACAAGGCATCTCTTTCTCAAATGAGTAGCTTTCACCTTATGTGATTAACTTAGACTAGTCTTCACATCATTATACACATCAAGTCGAGATCAACCCTTAAATCAAAAATTTACAAACTACCCTCTACAAACTACCCTTTGAACAGAATGATGAACAAAAAGATGAGAACTTTCCTTTTTTCTTTCTTTTTTGTGTTTTTCGTTTTTGTTCTCTTTTCTATCCCATTTTTGATTATCAATTAGACTCCCTTGAACCCCATTTTTTCTTTTCTCCCTTTTTGTTATTTTTTTATTTTTTTTTGTACATACAAGAAAGAAAATATACCCAAGGTTAATACAACTTGATTTGTATGAGGAGTAGCTCTTTTCCTGAGTCAACTTGCCATCAAGAGGGTTTTTATCTGTAGAAGGGATTAAAAGCAACTAAACTCTGTACAAGAACCTGAACAACATAAACACTCCAACAAGCAATCACGAATTAGTTGAAACAGATACCAAGAGCTTTTTGCACATTAGAAAAGCTGTTTAAATATAACAGTTTAGTGAAAATGTCTGCCAATTATTTCTCAGATGCAACGTATGAGACCCTTACAAGTTTGCCTTCAACTAATTCACATATAAAATGATGACAAATATCAATGTGCTTAGTGCGAGAATGCTGGACATGGTTTTTTGAAATGTTAATGGCACTCATATTATCACAATGAACTAACAGACAACCAGAATTGATACCATAGTCAGAGAGCATCTGTTTCATCCACAGAAGTTGTGTACAACAGCTTCCCATTGCTATGTACTCCACTTCTGCAGTAGACAAAGACACACATTTTTGTTTCTTGCTGTGCCATGAAATCAAATTGTTGCCCAGAAAGAAACATCCACCAAATGTACTTCTCCTGTCATCAATACTACCAACCCAATCTGCATCAAAGAATCCTGTAAGGTTATGGTTAGAGATTTTTGAATAACACAGACCATAATCAGCAGTTCCCTTCACATATTAAAGGATACATTTCATAGCATTAAGATGAGTCTGTCGAGGACTGGGTTGATAGCGTGCACAAACCCCCACACTAAGATAGAGATCTAGTCAACTAGCTGTTAGATACAAAAAACTGCCTATCATTGCACGATATAATTTCTCATCAACCAATTCCCCATCCTCATCTCTACACAGCTTAGTTGTGGAGCTCATTGGAGTGCGAGATGTCTTGGTGGTCTGCATTCCAAAGCGAGAGATAAGACTTTTCGCATATGTGCTTTCGGAAACAGAGATCCCTTTGTCTGTCTGACTGATCTAAAGACCCAGAAAGAAACTTAGCTCTCTAACCATACTCATCTCAAACTCCTTTGTCATTGTCTTGAAAAACTTAGACACAAAACCTTGTTTAGTGCTTCCAAACACAATGTCATAGACATAAATCTGAATAGTCAGAATATGTCCTTCCTCTTGATAGATGAAAAAGGTCTTGTCGACACTTCCTTGTGTAAACCCATTGTCTAATAGAAACTGAGTAAGGCGTTCATACCAAGCACGTGGAGCTTGCTTTAGACCGTACATAGCCTTTTTCAGCTTGTAGACATGATCTGGAAAAGCATGATCTTCAAAACCCTTTGGCTGAGACTGATATGTCTAGATTTTAACGCTTTTTAGGACCATTCTTAGAGTCATTTTCCATCCATATCATAGCATTTGTGCTATTCTAGAGTCCTTTTAGGTTTACTTCTATGTTTTTCACTTGCATACCATACACTTTGCATATGGAGCGGATTTATGTGTTAAACGGAGCATTTTGAAACCAAACAGATGCAAGGAACGGACCAGGCAAAATTGGGAAGACTTAAATGAACAAAGGAGTAGAAAAGTCAGAGCTTAGAACTCCCACAAACCTCAGCCTCGCACCATCAAGAGCGAGGATTTTCTGAAGGATGACATAAAAAATCTCACCTGTCTGAAGAAAAAGCCTGCCTCGCACCCAACCTTCGTTCTCCTACATTGATGACCGCCTCAAAATGACACTTGTTAACCATTTTGAGGCGGTTTGACCAAGAGACTAGGTTTATGTTCGCTTAGGCTATAAATAGACCCTGAAGCCGCAAAGCTCGACATCTTATGCTCTCATCTTTATGTAAATTTTTTAGATTTTCCTCTAAGTTTGTAGAACTCTAATCCAAATGATTGTTTGAAATTAATTTGATTATCGATTTGTGTTCTCTTTTCTGATCTTACTTTGGCTTTTAGACTATCGTTCTTTACTTTTCATGTTGGTTACTTCTTCACCAAAGTTTTTGCTCTCACCCGCCATGAGTGAGTAGATCAACCTTGGGCAAGGAGGAAATAAGGTAGATCAATATGAATCTTTGTAGATCTTGGTTGCTTCTGGTTAGATTAGACAAGATCTTACTAGATCTAGTGGTCTTAATGTTGATTTCATTCTGACCACTTGAACTTGGATCAGTTTCTCTACGGCGGGCTAGGGCTCACTGAAGTGCCGATCTTAGCTAGATCTAGAGTAGTCATCATTTGGGGCAAGAGATTGGATTCCTTATGTGATTACTAGCTAAAAGAGGGTATGATCTTCATGCTCACTCGATTTCATTTCCACTACTAGGGTAGGTTCAAAGTTTCCTTGAGTGAAGGTTCATGATCGCCAAAGCGACTTGATTGAACGACGATCTCCTTGCTTTGGGTCAATTCCTGATCGGGTTGTTAGGAAACCAAGTTCCTTCATAGTTTCATATCGATTGCCGACCTCATTCCTTCTTGCCCATCTCCTTATTTGCAGATTTCTTGTTTGGATCTCATTCTACTTTTTGTGCTCTATTTTTGAATTTTATTCTGTCTTATTATCCTTGCTATTTTGTCTTTTTCTTCATGCTAGGTTGGTAGATTGTGACAAAATTCTCACCACCAATTGAACTTGAACTAGATAGGTTGATTAGTCCTAATTGCTTGTCATCATTCCGAGTATTGGATTCGACAAACACCCATCACTCATAATTCCATCATACCACAATGATATGATAAAAAATGATTGTAAAAGCCTTTTATCAAATTGGCGCCGTTGCCAAATCGGAATTGTTTGATTTCAATTAGGAAATTTCTCTGTTTAGGATCAAGTTTGTTTTTATTTTGTGTCAAATCGTTTTCTTGTGCTTCAGAACTTGGATCTTCAACGACCAAGTTCATATCCTATTGATAAAGTTGTTGTTTTTGCTGCATTTGTAGGCCTCGCAGGTATTCCTCGAAGGCTGAACGCGAGGGCGGTACAACACCAACCTCTAATTACAGTTTATACTCGCTGTCCAGACCCGAGTTCAGGAAACTTTGCCCTCCTTGTTTCCAGTCCTCGCTATGGCCACTTTGTCAACAAAAGAGTAGACCGATCTGGACTACTCAGACGTCCCTGAACACAACACCACACAGATGATAGGTGCAGCCGACAAACCAACAACCTATTATCCTCGGTATGGAATCAACCCACCAAGCGTACCCTATCAGACTTTCGAGATTAAAGGTAGCCTCATTGCTATGGTTCAACGCATTAAATTCCATGGACTAGAATGTGAAGATCCACTTGAGCACCTCGACGAGTTTGAAAGGAAGTGTGGAACTACTCAAATAGACGGATTGAGCAATGATGCACTCAGACTACGTTTATTCCTGTTTTCCCTCACGGAGAAGTCCCAGAACTGGGAAAAAACATCTATCTCCTGGCCAGATCACATCTTGGGCCGAGTGCAAGATGGCTTTCTTGAATAAGTTCTACTCGCCTTCCCGCACCGCGAAACTACATTTAGCAATCTTTCATTTCTCCCAAAATTGGTCCGAAAGTTTCCCTCAAGCATAGGAACGGCTTAAAGACTACGTCTCCTAATGTCCGCATCACAGTTACACTATTGAGTCCTTAACACCTTCAACCAAGGAATTTAGTCGAGGTATCGAACGTTGCTTGACACCTCAAGCAACGGTAACTTTATGCACAAAGATATAACTACCAGGTGGGAGCTCATTACAAACTTTGCCCAAGCTTAAGAACAGTATAACAAAGGTGATGCAACTAGCAGTGTCTATTCTACCGACTCAGCCTCGCCAAGCAAATTGGAAATCCGTATAATGAATCCCAAAATGGACTGTTTGCTATGGACTAGACCAAAACCCGACCCTGCTGAGGAAGAGACTAGAATCAAAGAAGTCAGTTTGCTTCAACGTACCAAAACTCCAACCGTCTCATAACCCGCTGTATAGACATGTTACAAGAGGTATTGCGAGGAGAAAAGGTTGCGGCTGCCGAGCTCACACAGAAGTTTGCTGAGATCAATGACCAAATTGATAACAATTATTCAGACATCAACCATAAGATCGAGGACATAGACACGAGACTTCAACAAGTATAACAAAACCAAGCCACTCCTTTCCTTCTCTACTTTCAGACAAAAGACTTGCTCGTATACATTGTGCAAACAATAAGGCATCTTACAGCATTTCTGCACTAAACACGGAACAAAAGGTGGTTATTAGTACTGTTCAGGTTGATAATACTGAGGACAATATAATTGACGAGGGGGAGGATAGTTCATGTATAAAGATCGCCAATCAGTTAAGATCAGCTAAGACACTCGATAGTCTGCCTTGCACCACCAAAGAACGAGGGCAGAATGCTATAGCAAAAACACTGCCAGATAACATCCCTGAACCTTCCTCGCCATCACTACTCCCGAGGCAACACAACAAGCTGAACTCTTGGCAGCGGATTTACATAAAAGCAACCCATCTTCATCCATTAAACCTCACTTACCCTTTCCTAAAAGGTTTTAAAAGAACATTGCTGAGAAATATAAGACTTTGATCTCCAAACAAATTAAAGACATCAAGCTCCCAATCCCACTAGTTGATGCTTTTATGTTGATGTCCTCTTACCACAAGTTTCTCAAAGATGCAGTAAAAGAGAACACCAAGATCGAAAGAGAAGTGACACTAACTCATGAGAGTAGCGCAATCATCTTAAGAAAGGAAACACCCAGAAAGTTAGCCAATCCCGTTACCTTTACCATCCCTTGTTCTCTCGGAACGCTATCCGTCCGCAATTGCTTGTGCGATTTAGGAGCTTCAATAAGTCTTATGCCTCTCTCGGTTACAAAAAGACTAGGATTCAGAACTTTCAAAGCATGCAAGCTCTCATTGATACTTGCCGATCGGTCGAAGAGGATATCACATGGAATGCTTGAAGATTTACTGGTTAATGTGGGAGGAGCGTAAATCCCGATAGACTTTGTTGTGCTCAAATTGGATCAAGAACCAAAAGACTCCTTGTTCTTTGGTAGACCTTTCCTAGCTACAGCTGGTGCTTTGATTGATGTGAGAAATGGAACAGTAGTGCTGAATTTGGGCAAAAACATCAAGATGAAGTTCCACATTGAAGACGTATTGAGGAAACCCACCATTGAAAACCAAGCATTCTGGATCCAAGAGACAGATGATCTAAGAAGCGAGATGGTAGAGGAATTGCTTACAAAGGATCAATTGCAAATCACGTTAACACACCGATTCGAGATGAGTATTTGCGGATCAAAGCTGAGTTTTATAGGAAGGTTTTGGATGCTTATCTACCAGCAAGAAGCTCGATTGTGATTGAGGAACATGTGGAGTCAGATAATAAGAATGAACAAGCGGTAAAAGGAATCCCAAGCCATTTGGAAAAAGGAATCACCGGATCTGCTAGGCACTCGGTCATCTCGCAGCACACAATACCGAGGGAACCTCTAAGACAGTCCAAGATAATTGGTCTGAACTTAAGGCACCAAAAGTTGAATTGAAAATACTTTCCGCTGGGCAAATGTACGCTTTCTAAGGCTCTAATTCCACATATCCTATGATTATTAATGATGCTTTGAATGATAAGGAACTTGAAACGTTGGTGGCCAAACTTAAATGCTTTAGAAGAGCTATAGGTTATTCACTTGAAGACATTAAAGGAATCTCACTTAGCTTTTGCGTTCATAGAATTTACCTAGAAGATGAATCTCACTCTAGCATAGAGCCCCAAAGGAGGTTGAATCCGAACCTTAAGGATGTAGTGAAAAAAGGAAATCCTCAAGTTTCTTGATGCGGATATAATCTATCATATCTCCGATAGCAAATGGGTTTCCCCTATTCATTGTGTTCCCAAAAAGGGAGGTATCGTTGTGGTTAAGAATGATAAAATCAAAATGATACCAACTAGAAACATTACGGGGTATAGGATGTGTATAGATTATAGGAAACTCAATTCATCTACTAGGAAATACCACTTCCCATTGCCTTTTATTGATCAAATGGTGGAACGTCTAGCAAACCACAAGTATTATTGCTTTCTAGAAGGGTATAGTGTATTCTTCCAATCCCTATACACCCTGATGATCAAGAGAAGACAACCTTTACTTGTCCCTATGACACTTTTGCTTACAAATGAATGCCATTTGATCTTTGCAATAATCTTGCTACGTTCCAACGTTGCATGATGTCTATATTTTCATATTTAATCAAGGAGATGGTGGAAGTCTTTATGGATGACTTCTCCATCTATGGCTCCTCCTTCTCCTCTTGTTTGTCAAATTTATATAGGGTATTAAGCAGGTGTGTGGAGACCAGCTTGGTGCTTAATTGGGAGAAATGTCACTTCATGGTCAAAGAAACGATTGTTTTAGGGCTCAAGATTTCCGAGAAGGGCATTGAGGTCGATCAAGCCAAGATAGATGTAATATTTCAGTTGCAACCCCCCAAAGATAGTAAAGGACATTAGAAGCTTCTTGGGTCACGCTGGGTTTTATAGAAGATTCATCAAATAATTTTCAAAGATAGTTCGGCCGTTCACTCGCCTACTATGCAAAGAGGCAGAGTTCTTGTTTGATGACGAGTGCATGGAAGCGTTTACGACTATCAAGTCAGCACTTATTTCAGCACCCATTGTCTAAGCACCTGACTGGACTCTACCATTTGAGATCATGTGTGATGCTAGTGACTATGTGGTAGGAGCGGTCCTTGGGCAAAAGAAAGACAAAAAGTTGAATGTCATCTACTATGCAAGTAGGACATTTGATGACACTCAGATCAAGTATGCAACAACCGAAAAGGAACTGCTGGTTGTGGTCTTTGCATTTGAGAAATTCAGATCATACCTGGTAGGTTCCAAGGTCATTGTCCATACTGACCATGCTCTCTTGAAGTACCTCATGAAGAAGAAAGACGCCAAGCCAACACTTCTTAGATGGATACTTCTTCTCCAAGAGTTTGACACAGAGATTATGGATAAACCAGGAGTAGAGAACAGTGTAGCTGACCACTTATCAAGGATGATGGTAGAAGATCTGGTCCCAATAAACGATTCCATGCCGGAAGAACAGCTGATGGTGCTCAAGACAGCCGGACGGGAACCCAAAGATCATGCCTCACGTGTCTCCTTCGCGGTAATTAACTCCGAGGAGCGTCAGATTGACCTCAATGATGAGTCTCCACGAAGAAAACAGTTTGCTAGATCTGTACTTCCTTGGTATGTTGATTTGGTGAACTATCTAGTGGTAGGAGAGATACCTACGAGTCTTGAAGGGTATAAAAAGAAGAAGTTCTTTAGAGATGTCAATCACTACTTTTGGGATGAGCCGTATTTATATAAGAGAGGATCGGATGGTGTGTTTAGATGATGTGTGGCTGAAGAAGAAGTACAAGGAATGTTGGAACACTGCCATGGGTCTACATATGGAGGACATTTTGCATCTTTTAAGACTATTCTGAAAATTTTGCAAGCTGGTTTTTGATGGCCTACAATGTTTAAGGACGCTCAAGCCTTTATATCAAAGTGTGATCGTTGTCAACGAATGGGGAACATAGAGAAACGAAATGAGATGCCTCAAAGACCAATCTTGCACATTTAAGTATTTGATTATTGGGGAATAGACTTCATAGGACCCTTTAATCTGCCATCACACGGAAACATTTACATCTTGGTAGCCGTGGACTATGTCTCAAAGTGGGTGGAAGTGGTAGCAAGTCCAACAAATAATGCAAAAGTGGTAATAAGGTTGTTTAAGACTATCATCTTCCTTAGATTTGGAGTTCCACGAGTTGTGATTAGTGATGGAGGATTGCATTTCATTAACAAGGCGTTCGAAAGTTTGCTTAAGAAGTATGGGGTGAAGCACAAGGTAGCCACACCCTATCACCCTCGAACTAGTGGGCAGGTGGAAGTCTCAAATAGGCAGATTAAATCTATACTTACAAGGGTAGTTTGTGCTTCCAAGAAAGATTGGGCAGCTAAGCTTGATGATACACTCTGGACATACATAACCGCTTATAAGACGCCAATTGGGAGGACACCATTTCAGTTATTATACGGGAAATCATGTCATCTTCCTGTAGAGATTGAGTATAAGGCAGTATGGGCTATAAGGTACTAAAATTTGATCTAAAGACAGCCCAAGAAAAGAGGTTAATCGACATGCATGAGTTGGAAGAGATAAAGATCGATGCCTATGAGAGTTCTAAGATCTACAAGGAAAGAACAAATGCTCTTCAAGACAAGAAAATAGCACGAAAGGAAATCTCAGCTGGAGATCGCGCGTTGTTGTTCAATTCAAGGCTTAAGTTGTTTCCTGGGAAGTTGAAGTCAACGTGGACCGGTCCGTTTGAAGTTAAAGAGGTCTTACCCTTGGGAGCAATCACTCTAATCAACAAAAGAGGGGAGCCGTTCACGGTTAATGGGCAAAGGGTTAAGCCTTACTTGGTAACCCAAGAAATCCTGGAGAGGACTGTGGCAGTCCTCGATGAATCCTCTCCGCTCTGAATGAGAGAATAGTCGGGCTTGAGACTATAAACAATCTCACTTGGGAGGAAGTCCCATGGTTACCTTGTACATATTTTGACTCTGTTTTTAATAAATTTTTCGTGCATTTGTCTTTTTGGTTTGGTTGAAGGGTTATTCATCAAGGCAGACCATCTTCAAGGGTTCGAACGCAGAGGATATAAGTATTGCAGTCAGACTAAGGGCTCGAACATAACCCTCGCAGTAAACATCAAGGAACAAAACAAGAGGTTAATCTTCACTCTTTAGATGAGACGCCTCAGCCCTGGAACCGAGGTTAAAGTTCAAGGTAGCCTAGCTGTCAGCAACAAGGGTACAGCCAGTTGTCTAAGGCTCCAGCTCATCAAGTGGTCCCTACTAGTCAATTTACGAATCCAAGAAAAAAAGGATGGTCAACGGATAATGCAAAAGATCGGGCGGTTGTGATTGGTCAAGGATTTCAAAATTCGAAACTGATGATTGTGATGCGGTCAAAGATTGAAAGATGCCTCATGATCATATCTGGTCTTCGAAGACCAAACAATGACTTTCTTAAGGACCCAGTCTCCTCTCACAGCGACATAAACTCCATTTGCCTCCTCGTCCTCTTCCTCTTTAAGCTTTCCTCTCTTCGCCAATAACAACATAAACGCTCAAAGGAAAGCACCAAGGACGGACCACCAAAACCCGCCATAGCAGCCATTAAAAAAGGCAAGAATCAGGAAATGGCGAGAGAGAATAGCGAGGGCAAAGTTCAAGAGATTGAAGGGAGCCTAGAGTATTCGCCTCCGTTTCATACCCAAAGAACAAACAATGAGAAAGGGTGAGGTGTGATAAATTCGGATACCAAAAGAGAAGGATCAGCCATGTTGCCAAACTCACAAAGACCATTCTGACGCACAACACGCATATCAGTCGGAGGAAAGAAGGAATGGAGGTTGTCCGACGTTCAAAACAAGGATAGGAGTTTGGACGAAGAATTGGCTAAATGGCTGATGAGAAAGGTCAAAAGCCTAACCAAGGAGAAGAATGAGTGGAGATACGAGCATGAAAAACTCAGAGAAGAGATTGACTCGATGAAAGCATCGATGAGTTACCAGATATCGCTCCCTTATGCAAACTCCTTGCTCCAACAGACAAGGCGCCGGTCCAGCCGCATACAAGCTAACCTAGAGAAATCCGGTGGCCCTCGTATGAAGAACTCGCAACAAGAGGCGAGGGTTCCGACTCCTAGGTACCAAAACTCCAATCCATTATACATTCAGTTTCGTATTTATTTTTGCTTGTCTAGACAACTCTCTCAGATTTTCAATCACACAAAGGACTGTCTGATTTAAGTCTGGGGGAGGGGTCCAGAGTACTCTCATATTGGTTCTTGTGTTCTTATTTTCCATCTTTCATGCATATCACTTAGTTTTCAAAAATCTATTAAGATTTTTCTTTGCTGTATTGTGTTTTGCATTTCATAGCATATACGGCATAGAAAAAACCTAAAAATTTGAAAAATTCCAAAAATGAATCATGCAAAAATAGAGTGTTCACGTAGATGCATCTATTTAGAATTGTTTATAGGTTGCATTCATATAGGATTCATGCATTCGTAATTGTTGTGTGGGAATTACCTTGATGATGGGGAAACCTTGTTGAGTTAGCTAGTAACCATTGTGAATACTCTTGATTGGTAATTGGGTGCTTTGGAAAGTTTTTTAGTGGATCATTCAACATAGTGAACTTTGATTGTCTTTTGTCTTGAAAGGGCCTTGTTTGATTCCTTCTAAATTGAATTTGAATTGCCGATTTAGGGACTAGAGATGCATTAAATACCTTCCTTCCTTATGTTTAGCATGATCTATTGTATGTGTGTGGTAAAATCCTCTCAAGTTAAGTGGGAAAATAAGAAATTAAAAGCTGCCTGCCCAAAACCGAGTAAGTGGTAAAGATGAAGCGGCTGGAAGGATGCGTAAACCCGTAGCCTTTCACGACCATGTATATCCGCTACTTACTCCATATGTGGGTTGGTGAAGCAACTTGGAAGGAGACGTAAACCCGTAGCCTTCCATGTTTGTATAAGCCAACTTCGGAAAAGCCAAAAGGGCATAAAAAAGAGAAAAGAAAAAGAAATAAAGAATAAATAAGCGGGCAGAAAAAGTATGGATAAGAGGGAGCCACTTATGTTGAAAAGAATGATCATGTTAAGCTTAGGGAAGTTGAAATATGCACTTGTTGATCTCTAGTCCCTTTTGCGGACCACACTTAAAAGAAATAAGGAATTAGACTTGAACCTTTAGAGACCGGCATAGGTATTAGGAATCTATAGGTTGAATGCTATGCTTGAGGATGATTATATTGCGGTTTACAAAATGATAGAGCTCACATGTAGATTATGGCCCTAGCTTAAACAAGTTGCTCGTTGGATGAGATATTCCCATTTTGTGTGCAGTTCTTCAATCTTAGGTCATTGCACTTGCTTGAGGCCAAGCAAGATCTAAGTTTGGGGGAGCTAATATGTCTTGATTTTAATTCTTTTTAGGACCATTCTTAGAGTCATTTTCCATCTATATCATAGAATTTGCGCCATTCTAGAGTCCTTTTAGGTTCGCTTCTATGTTTTGCACTTGCATACCATATATTTTGCATATGGAGCGGATTTAAGTTTTAAAATGAGCATTTTGGAACCAAACAAATGCAAGGAACGGACCAGGCAGAATTGGGAAGACTTAAATGAACAAATGAGCAGAAATGTCAGAGCTCAAAACTCCTTCAAACCTCAGCCTCGCACCATCAAGAGCGAGGATTGACTGAAAAACCCGACCTCACACTGATATCTTGTGTGAAAGCCCGAAGGATGACACAAATATCACCTGTCTGAAGAAAAATCCTGCCTCGCACCCAAGCATCATTCTCCTACATCGAGGACCACCTCAAATTGACACTTGTTGACCATTTTGAGGCGGTTTGACCAAGAGACTAGGTTTATGTTCGCTTAGGCTATAAATAAACCCTCAAGCCGCAAAGCTCGGCATCTTATGCTTTCATCTTTATGCAACTTTTTTAGATTTTCCTCTAACTTTGTAGAATTCTAATCCGAATGATTGTTTGAAATTAATTTGGTTATCAATTTATCTTCTCTTTTCCGATCTTACTTTGGCTTTTAGATTATCGTTCTTTACTTTTTTACTTTTCATGTTGGTTACATCTTCACCAAGGTTTGAGCTCTCACCCGCCATGAGTGAGTAGATAAACCTTGGGCAAGGAGGAAATAAGGTAGATCGATGTGAATCTTTGTAGATCTAGGTTGGTTTTGGTTAGATTAAACAAGATCTTACTAGATCTAGTGGTCTTAATGCCAATTTCATTGATTATGGCCACTTGAACTCAGATCAGTTTCTCTGCGGCGAGCTAGGGTTTTCCGAGGTACCGATCTTAGCTAGATCTAGAGTAGTCTTAATTTGGGGCAAGAGATCGGATTCCTTATGTGATTACTAGCTAAAAGAGAGTCCGATCTTTATGCTCACCCGATTTAATTTCCACTACTAGGGTAGGTTCAGAATTTCCTCGGGTGAAAGTTCATGATCGCGAGAGTGACTTGATCAAACCATGATCCCCTTGCTTTGGGTCAATTCCTGATCGGGTTGTAAGAAACCAAGTTCCTCCATAGTTTCATATCGATTACCGACTTCATTCCTCCTTGCCCATCTCCTTATTTGCAGATTTTTTATTCGGATCTCATTCTACTTTTTCATGCTCTGTTTTTGAATTTCATTTTGTCTTATTATCCTTGCTATTTTGTCTTATTATCCTTGCTATTTTGTCTTTTTGTTCGTGCTAGGTTGGTAGATTGTGACAGAATTCTCACCACCAATTGAACTTGAACTAGATAGGTTGATTAGTCCTAATTGCTTGTGATCATTCCAAGTATTGGATTCGACAAACACTCATCACTCCCCATTCCATCATACCACAATGATTTGATAAAAAGAGATTGTAAAAACCTTTTATCAGAGACGCATAAACTTCTTCTTGTATTATTCCATTTAGGAATGCACTCTTAACATCCATTTGATACAAACAAATGTTAAGAACACATGCAATTCCAAGAAGAAGAGAATGAATTCAAGCCTTGCAACAGGTACAAATGTTTCATCAAAGTCCACTCTTTATATCTGTGAGTACCCCTGTGCGACTAGACAAGCTTTGTTTCGTGTAATATTTCTGTCTTCATCAATCTTGTTCTTGAAGATCCACTTTGTTCCTACAACATTCACCTTATGAGGTCGCTCAGTAAGTTCCCATACATCATTGTGTGCAAACTTATGTAATTCTTCATGACATGCTTTAAACCAGAACTCATCTAGTAATGCTCGTTAATATTACTTGGCTTAGTTACTGATATGACGCAAGAGTACTGAATCATTTCACTAAAATTAATCTGTTTCCCCTAGTGATTCTCCCTTCATCTAGACTACCAATCACATCCTTTTCTGAGTGATTCTTGTGCACACAAAGACATGTTTGTTCACCCTCTTGAACAACAAGACGTTCAATTTCAGGACTTGAACTTCTTTGATCTGTCTTGTTCTCTGGCCCAACAGGCTGCTCTGTACTGATCTGTTCTTGATCTTGATCATCATCAAACACTGGTGATACTTCAAAGACTTCAGACCTTGATGTCTCATCAAACACAACATTTATTGACTCCTCCACGTTCTTGCTGCGTTTGTTGTATACCTGAAATGCAGTGTTGTTGGTAGCATACCCTAGGAACATGCCTTCATCACTTCTAGCATCAAACTTTCCCAATTGATCCTTGTCATTGAGAATGAAGCAAGTACACCCAAAGATCTGAAAATATGACAGGTTTGGTGTCTTACCTTTCCACAACTCATATGGTGTTGTTTTTGTGCAAGACTTGACATAGACACGATTTATAATGTAGCAGGCTGTGCTGATAGCTTCTGCCCAAAACCGAGTAAACACACTGTTTCCATGAATCATGTCATGGGCCATCTGCTGAAGTGTCCTATCCTTTTGTTCAACCACCTCATTCTGTTGTGGAGTCCTTGGAGCCAAAAACTGATGTTATATTCCATAATTCCCACAAAAACCGTTCGAGCAGAGCATTCTGAAATTCACCTCTGTGATCACTTCTGATCGTAACGATACTCTTTTTCTCATTCTGAAGCTGAAGAGCAAGAATATTAAAACTCTGAAGTGTCTCAGACTTTCCTCTCGAAAGCGAACCAAAATGTAACGAGAGAAATCATCAACCAAAAACAAGATATCTTCTTCCCATTCAGACTTTCAACATGCACTTGTCCCATAAGGTCCATGTGAACCAGATCTAAGACTTTCTTTGTCACAATATATGTAGTCTTCTTGTGCTGAACTCTCACCTGTTTACCCAGATTGCATGCCCCACAAACACGGCCAGTTTCTTCTTCCAGTTTTTTAATTCTCGGACTGCATCACTTTGCACTAGCTTCACCAAGCCGCGAGTGTTCATATGTCCCAATCGTTTGTGCCAAAGATCACAATCAGATGAAACTGCTGACATGCACACATTGGATGGAGTCCACATGTAGCAGTTGTTTATGGACCTGATTCCCATCAGAACAATGTCACCTTTGGCATTGACTGCTTCACACTTTCTCTTAGTGAAGCATACTTTGAGACCTTCATCACAAAATTGACTGATACTGATTAGGTTTGCCTTCAATCCATCAACATAGTAGACATCAACTAGAGGAGGTTGATCAGAAACTCCAACACTCCCTTTTCCTTTGATAATGTCTTTATTTCGATCACCAAAAGTGACCTTCCCTCGAGTCACTTCAGAATACTTACACAACACAGATTGGTCTCCTGTCATTTGTCTTGAACACCATTTTCAAAATACCATGACTTGCCATCATTTCCCTTTGCTGATGTGTATGCCACCTTAGCCTCAAAAATCTCCATAAACCCTTCTGTCTGACAACACATACATCTCAGCTCAATCTCATCTTCAGCCCTGTACATTCGTACAGCCGAGTACCCTTTCCATACAGATCTGACTTTGACATCCAAACATGACAGAACTGTGCTGGTTCTGGATAACATCGTTCAACTATCCACATCTCCCTAATCCTTTCCTTGAATTTGATGCAATATTCTCTCATTGTCCAGACTTATTGCAATAAAAACAAGAAAATGTATTAGTCTTAGTGAAGATTGTTTTCATACCTTAGTTTTCTATCTGCACTCAGCTATGTTTACATAGTCTTTATTTTGTTGACACTTTTGTTATGAGATTGAGTCGGAGCAGTCACTGATTGTTTTGTACTTTGACTCTTACCTAACTAAGTTGCTTTATTCTCAACTGACCATTTGTGTACGAACAGTATGCCTTTATCAACGTGTGAGGTAGATATACTTGCACTAACTCATGTGTAACCTAACCCAGTGTGCTGCTCATCTGTTGTACCCATCGTGAGGATCTAATCAAGTTGTTTTGAACCACTATTTAGCATGCGAATCTTTTTGTAGTTCTCATTAAGTTCCCTCTAGAGTAGCTCAACTTTATCTTTTTCTTGTTTGTACAGATCATGCAACATGGACAGACGTTTTGCAATTTTCTCGTTTTGTGGAATGGTCTGTTCTTCTTCTGCCTTTTCACGCCACATTATAACTTGAGCTTCCAAACTCAATTTCTCCTTATCTAATTCTAGTTTGTTGTTGCTCTACTTCACCCAACTATCATATAGCATACAATAATCAGGTTTTGGATCTATTTCTTCATTATGGTATGAATCAGTTTCCTTTATTGGAACATAACCCCCAAACCCAAATGTGAAGTGGATTATATTCATGATACCCTTCTCATCTTCATCTTCATCGTCAGATTCAATGTTTGATTCTGTGTCGCTTGTGCTCAGGAATGACTTATGTTTGTTGCTTTGACTGCTCAGACACTCATCCTTTGTATATCCTACCCCTTTGCAGCCGTAACACTTCTCCTCATTTCTCTTGGCAGTCGGATAGAATGTCCCATGCTACCACATTCATAACACTGTAAGTCACGCTTCCTTCCAAATTTATCTCCATTATTTCTGACTGTCTTAGCAACTGTTTTCTCAAACTCTCCTCTGTTTCAACCTTTCTCAACCTTTTCATTACTTTGCTGAAGTTCTTTGCCAAGAGAGATACACTATATCTGCTTTCTTGGAGCTTGTCATTTTCTTTCTTAGCTTGAAAAGCGATTCCTTTAAATGCCTTGACCTTGTCCTCATCACCTTCCATTTCTTCAGACCTGAGCATCCCAACCAGTTCTTTATACCTGATAGAATCAATATTTCCTGAAACACGTATAACAGCTTTATGAGCAACAAACTTACCTGGCAAACAACGCATCAGCTTCTTCACAAGTTTCTGGTCTTTGAATATTTTGCCCAGAACTTCTGCTTCATTTGCAAGAGCACTTATCTTCAAGTTGAACTCAACAATAGTTTCATCCGGTTGCATCTTCAGATTTTTAAACTGAGATGCAATTTGATCAAGCCTTGTACGTTTCATAGTACTTGTTCCTTCATGAGATTTCTAGAGAATATCCCATACCTGTTTAGTAGACTTGCAACCTTGGATTAGTTTGAACTCATCTTCTACCACACCACCAAAAATAGCATTCATAGCCCGAGCATTGACCGTAGAGAAGTTCTTCTCTTCAACTGTCCACCGTACCTTTGGTTTCAGCACTTTCTCTCCTTCCTCTGTCATCTCGAACGGTGCCTCCCATCCTTCTTCAACAACAGTCCAAGCATCTTCACCCTGTCCTCTGATGTGTTAAATCATGCACACCTTCCAATACCCATATCTCTCTATGTCCAACATGATCACCTTGTTGGCACCAACAATTTCTATTAGACAGCTCCATGGCTTCTTCAGGATCTTACCTGTTTTAAGATAACAAATCTCAGGTTGGTTTCCCATTCTGATACCAATAAAAAACCCAGAAGCCTCTTAGAAACAAAAGTGTGCTTGTACAAGACTTTGTACAGCTTATAACTTGTGACCTGATTGTAAGAACAAACGATCACTTAAATAGACATTTGAGTATAAAGAATCTTGTATAAACACAATTTACACAAGTTGTTTACACAGATCACGCAACATCACAACACCTTGTGATTTGCTCTTGTTTGATCCCTAAACTACCTAATTCACTTACAACACCAGCTGTGACACTCTTTGTTCACTCACCACAAATCCTTGAATCAATCTGAAGATTCTCTCTCTCTCAATCACTCAGTATTTTTGCAGTGTTTTCTTCACAAAGAGGTGTGATCTAAAATAGACAACCCTCTCCCTTATATAAAACTCTGAAGAACAATTCTACACTCCATGTAGAGTATGGTTTCATGCTTCTAGCCATCATGAGATGGCACTGTTCAGCGTGCTATACACGCAACTAACAGTCCCCTCATGATGCTAACCCAACTCAGATGCCAACTGCTCTGCTACACACCTTGTGTACAGAGTGCAGTCGCTCCAACTGTTCTGCCTTGTCCTGCAGAACGTTTTGCTCCACTATAGTTGTTCACCAACAACTCTGGAGACTTTAGACACCAGCCGCTGCACCTCTTCTGTACAGTCTGCAGCGCCTCCACTATTGTGCACAACCCTATAGAACCAACATGCTCCACTACACTCGACTTCAACAGTTTTGGAGACTTTGTCTTCTGCACAGCAAACCATTTCAGCTGCTCTGCTACAGTGTTTGTGTCAGACAGCTTTTTCTGTACAAAGCAAAATAATACAAAAAAAATACACAATTGTATTTCTTTATTGTTCTAACATTAATTTCTATTTAATTCACACTTTCAATAAGTATTACAACCAGATATCACAACTAATAAGTATCATAAGATCACAACCATATATTACAAATATCACAATATCACAACTAGTATTACACGTATTATAATATCACAACAACGATCACAACTCACAACTAACTATTACATACAAAAGTAGAAAACAACAAAAAAAGCAAGGAGAAAGAAAAGGTTTTTTTATTTTTGCTTTAAAATTTCTTTACAAAAGATAATTTCTTGTAAATATGGAAATTATTTAGAGTATATATATATATATACATAATTTTTGAAATTAAAATAAAATAGATATATAGGAAGACAAGTATTTGATCTCTTTCTCGAACAATTTGATTTGATTCGGTTCGATTTTCTCGTGATATAAAGATTTCTTTTTGAAAACTATATATACAAATCTCATTATGCTCGCAATTACTCTCTCTAGTCTCTCTTTTTAGTCTTTTCGTTTTGACTCAAATTCTCCTTGTTGTCACCTACATGCAAACCTCTTCTTTTCACCTACATGCAAACTTCTTCTTTTTCATTGTTTAGTTTATTCTCCAAGTAGAGAAAATCTTTAGACCATTCTTAATAGGATTGTTCAAGGTGAGCCTCATTCATGCAGTCCGGTCCATATAGTTTTGATTGACCCATGAAACAACTACACCAACCTGCCACGAAGCAAAGTATATTTGGCAAGAATCGATAAAAATGGATCACCTCTTCCCCGACAAGTACAGATGCAAGTCCATCTCGGCATTATAGCCTACGCAGTATACGATGCATACCCACATTATTCATCTTCGGTGCTCTGCAACACATTGATGGAAAATCACCTAATCAATAGGTAGGCATAGCCGCTCAGTAAGCTTTTAATGCTAGCAGGGAAGTAGCCCAACAACCCGGTAGCTTGACAAGCACACCCAAATCAATGATGTCCTAGTCAAGGACCCATAGGCTACAACCATAGGATATCATGATCAGCGGAATCTCCATAAGAGTTTTGACTATAAAGAGGGACGTTAGGCACGCGAGCACGACATCAGAGCTTCATTGTCTCCCTAGAACTATAAAACTTTGTTATCATGTTTGTCACCCGAAACCGAGAATCCAAATCCATCTTTGTAGTCTATATTCGACTTTGATTAATAAACATTGTGCTAACCACAAACAAGCTTCATTTTTGTGGTAATGAGCACGTAATTTGTTCATTTATTTATTTTCCAAGTTGTTCTTCCCGACTCTTCATTTTATGTAAAAAAAAACTTGATTACTTTCTAAGTTTCTTAAGTTAATCATAGCCTCAACTATCTCTATATCTCTTGGTATTGCTGTTTTTTTTCATCTGCTAAGTGCTTACTCGGCAGCAAAGTGGTAACTCAATCTAATGGATTTGTTTAGTGTTCGTTGGGTTTCAAATCTAGGGAATTTTCCTTTGAAATTGTTTAAAAGGAACACAACCTTCAATGTTATCTTCTAGTGATGGATTTTCATTTTCTATTATTAAACAATAACAACCCGTTATTGTTTGTGTTGGGCTTAGCAAATGGATTAATTAAGAGAGGAAGAAGAATATTCTGTTTATTGAGTAGCGAAGTTGAGTAATTACAAGAACGATGAGGTGGTCCACGTTAGTTTTTACAAGTAATAAGAGAAACAGTTTAGTCTAGGTCTAAGTTCTTAAAGAGAGCTCTCCAAAATGATCCCTTCTGCTTTCGAGTCTCTGCCTTTTATAGGAAGGTCCTGGTTAGGGTTTGCTTCTCTCATGCTTTTTGTGTGAGGGATGAACTTATGGGGTTAGTATACCACAAAGCCAACATTACATTCATGCTTTTTCTATATTTCAGGTGCTAGGCTGCTTTTATAGGATGACGTTTTGGCGTGCCAGTAATGCTGCAACTATTAGTTTGATGGGTTGGCAAGGCCCAGTTACTAAGATTGCGTCGTGAATATAATCTTGGACCTTATTGTCGCAGGCTGAAATATAGTAGATCCTTAGCGAGCTAGAGGACCTGGGTCCACCTCCAACATTAAACCCCCCCCACTTTGGTGACAAGGACGGAGTCGCCAGATTTGTAAGAAAAGTTATCTGAGCACGCGTGAATCCGCTGTGCCACATGTCATTTCTGATTCGCTCAGGAAAAGCAAAAATAAAATCACAGATATGATGTGACAGTTCGATTGACGTATAGTCCTAGGGTTTTAATAAATGCAAGATTTTTTGCTATTTATCTCACATCCTTTGGCAAGCACCCTTGGAGAAAAAAGTACTTTCCTCTCCTCTCTCTTTTTCCTTTCCTTTCCTCCCTTTTTTGGCTTTGCCGTTTCTCTCACCAGGGTGACACTTTGGTTTGTGGCGAGATCTCATTGTGGGTTTGGTGGAAAGGTCCACCGAGGAGGTTTGGAGTCCGCGTTAGAGATGATTTATCGCAGATCTTGGGTCAAAAGTTTTGCCGAGGGTTATCCGCTGTGGAGAATTCATCGACTGCTGTGGGAAATTCACCGAGGATTTTTAGATGTGGAGAGCTCACTGAGAATTTTCTGCCGTGGAGAATTGTCGAGGAGGTTTTGTCGTGGAGATTATACCGCGGTGTTTGCTTGGTTTGTGGTGGATCTTGTTGCGAGAATCTTGATGTGTGGAGATTTGATGAGGATGTTTAGACAAGGAGGGGATTGATTAGTTGTGGAGATTTGACGAGGAGGTTTTGCCGAGGAAGTTATCTATTAGTTATGGAGATTTGATGAGGAGGTTTTGATGAGGAGGGGATCAATTCATCGTGGAGATTTTACGAGGAGGTTAGTAATTAGTTGTGGGTATATCGAGTCTGACATCACAGAGGCGTATCGTGGAGAAATCTGGTCCAACATCGACATCGCAGGCCATAGAGACATCAGATTCAACGCAAGAATTCCTACCGTGAAGAAGGTGAGCAACGCCGTGGGGTAGATGGGCTTGTCATCGCAAATTTTTGGAGCAACAAGGACTAATGCCGTGGAAAATTTGGATTCACTAGGGAGGATCCGCCTGCTTGGAGTAGGAAGAGGCACCATACCAAGGTATTATGGCCTAGGTGTTGAGAGCCAAAGGAAAATCCGCCTGTCCGAATTAGGACTTCACCTTCATGTATCATGGGAGTAAGCCTGTACTCAATGAGTTCTTGTTTTGTGTATTACATGAAGGGTTCCCTTCGCGGAGCTCCGAAACTAGAGTAGATGGTTGAGGGTAATTTGTTTGGTGAGACCTCAGCTTTGCTAGCCCATGTATTATTTTTTCTTAGAGACTTGGTTGCTTCCTTGTCGTTTAAATTGTCTTGCTTTTTGTTTTGTCAACTTGATTGTCTGTCATGCAGGTGTATTGCAACTTGAACTTGGTGAGCAAGCGATATGAGGGGCATATATATTATGAAAAGAAAAATGATGGTTTGGCCTGCAAGGTGGCGTAGTATAAGCAGCAGGTTCATGATGTCGAGGCCAAAGTCCTTGTCCATGCTCGACAGTTGGGTGAGGAGGTGAGGCAGAGTGCAACACTTAGTGTGGAGGCGAAGAGGTTGGAAAAGTGTGTGAATAATCTAGAGATTAAGATTGAAGAGAAACTTCGTGTGCACCTTGCCAGTCTGGATCGGGTAGAAGAGGCCCTTGTTCAAATTCACAAGAAGGTTGCCGCAGAGAGGGGGCTATATGCCCAAGATCAAGCGTTGTATGGGGCTAAGTTGTAGCAACTTTGAGAGCATTTTCACGCTGTTTGGGAGCTAGTTGCGCCTCGTCTCATGGAGTGACATGCATCTGGGACTCTTAGTTGTGTTGAGCTCCTGCGGAACAAGTTAGGGGTGGCTGTGCCCAAGCACGTTGTTAGAAACTGCGCAAGGATAAGGCAGAGTACGGGACTAAGGTGGCTGCCATTCATGTTTCAGAGTTTTAGGAGGAGGATCTCGGCCCTTTGCTGGTGCTAGACAATGATCTTGTACTTAGTGATCTTGCGCGCTTGGCAGAGACTATGAGACATTTCTGCAACCATGAGGAGCACGATGGTTATCGCAAGAAGGACAAGGAGGTTGAGGGTGCTTGTCGGTGCAGTGATGTCTTTGACCTCGTGGGAGCTATCATACGAGGGTGACTAGGGGAGCGAAGGTGATGGGGAGAGCAAAGGTGACGAGGAGACTGTCGCAGACTAGGTCACAAACATCCTTGTCATGTTTATTGTTTATTTGTTGACAGTAGTGGGCCGGCTTGTCATGTTTATATGGAGCAGGCCGCGGTTGTCTGTTTATTGTTATGTTTGAGAGGTCCGTCTTCTGGATGTTGGTTACTTGGTATTCAGACTTTTATGATATTATTGTTTGGACTAAGTTGCTTGTGCTCGGTATGTTTGATGGGGCGGAACTGGTACCCAATATACCCACATGCATCAAGGCGAGTGTTCTGCTCAGCTTTGGCATATTAGAAGCAAAATTATGGTATGGCTTACCATGTCGGACCGGTGTGAGAAATAGGCTTGAATTTTTCTTAGGTTTTTTAGTAGCAGAATTACGGTTCGGTTTACCCTGTATTACCGAGAAAATTATTTACTAAGAGAATAGATTATATTTATATCATAGCTGCACCCAGAGGCTGCCTATGTACCCTATTAGAGGATCAAGCCAATCGTAGATAGATGAATCTCAGAGGATTGGTCATGAGTTCGTAGACGCCCGACTTGAAATTCTTGGAGACCAGGTATGGGTCTTCCTAGTGTGCACCTAGCTTCCCATCATTCGATTTGGCAGTGTTTTAAGAGACCTTGCACATGACGAGGTTGCCTTCTGCGAAGCGTCAACAGTTGATCTACTTGTTTTAGTACCTAGATGCTGCCTATTGGTACTGTTGTACACGGAGGTAGGCGGCATCACGAGATTCTTCAAGGTCAACATGCCTGCCGTAAAGCCTTTTGCAGTTAATGTTTTCTTCTAATGTGAACACTTTACGGCATATACATTCTACATTCACCTCAGCTGGGACCATTTCTTCGATGTCGTAACAAAGCGAGAAAGGTGTCCTGCTAGTTGATCTTCTTAGCGTAGTTTGGTGAGACCAAAGGACACCATCGAGCTCGTTGGACCAGCGTCCCATCTTCTCATCGAGGCAATTTTTAATGCCATTAATTATGATCTTGTTCGTTGGCTTGGCTTGGCTATTTCCTTGCAGATTTTAGGGTGTGGTTTTGCTCAGACAGATTTTCCAACACACACAGAATCCCTTAAACTTGGCGGATATGAATTAAGAACCATTGTTAGTAACTATCTCATACGCGAGACCGTGGCAACAAATAATGTTTTTCCAGACAAACTTATGTACGTCCAAGTCTTGTATCTTGAGGAAATATTTGGCCTCCACCCACTTAATGAAGTAGTAGGTCATGACAAGGAGGAAACGCTTCAGGCGGAACGGGGAGAGGGGCCCGACTATGTCCATCGCCCAACACATAAACGTGTAAGGCATTACTGATGAGGTGAGCTCTTTGGATGGTGCGTGGATCATCGGCCAATGTCTTTGGTATTTCTCGCATTTCTCTGCGTATCTTTCGAAATTGATGATCATGGTCGACCAATAGTAACCCAGGCTTCAGACTTTTTGAGCAAGTGCTCGCCCATTGGAGTGGTTGCTGCAGACCCCTTTGTGTACTCCGGCCTTGACGTGCTGAGTTTCTTCACCATGGATGCAACTTAGCAGGGTTTGTCGGTACATGTTTCCTTTCATCTCCATGAAATAAGCGCTCTTAGCTCTAAGACATCACGCATCCTGTCTTCTGAGGGACACTTCTCTGTTAGTGACGTATGCTAGAATTTCTTCCCTCCAATCTTTTTTACCGACCTCAGCATTATTCTGAAAGTTTTCGAATTATTCTGGTTTGGCCTTGCTAATGGCAAGGCATTGTTCTTTTATTAGTTCGATGCTTGGGGTTTCAATACATTCAACAGGGATAACCCGATGCTACGTGGGATATGACGTGGAGGCCAGGGCTGCTAGCACATCAGCCAAAGTGTTGTCTTTACGGGGAATCTTGACGAGTTCAAAAGTTGTGAATTATTTTGAAAGGGCATTGACAACTTCATAGTATACGGCCATGCGTTCACATTCAGCATTGTATGCACCACTGTGCTGATTGACGACAAGCTGGGAACCGACCTAGGCTAGGATGTGTTGCACGTCTAGGACTTTTGTGAGGTGCAGTCTGGCGAGGAGGGCTTCATATTCTGCTTTGTTATTGGATGCAGGGAAGGCGAACTGGAAGGATTGTTTAAGTATTTCCCATGTCGGTGATTCGAGCCCAATACCAATTCATGAGTCACGGTGGTATGCCAAATCGTTGGCGTATAAGGTCCATTTATCAGTTTGTTCAGGCGGAGGGTCATCCTTTGGCTCTAGAGATAGTTTAATCAGGAAGTTGGCCAGGACCGTTGACATTGGCTCCAGGGACTTGACGAGCATGTCATCTATGTAGAATTTCATTGTCTGGTCAAGCTGTCCTACAAACATTTTATTGACGAGTCTTTCGTAGGTCGCCCCGACATTTTTGAGCTTGAAATGCATGACCTTGTAGCAGTATGTGCCTCGGGCTGTTATGAAAGCTGTCTTCTCTTGGTCGGTTGTGCTCATCTTGATTTGGTTGTACACAGAAAATGCATCAATGAATGATAGTAGTTCATTCCCTACGGTGGGCTCAACGAAATGATCTATATGCGGGAGCTGAGAAACTGTCCTTTGGGCATGCTTTGTTGAGGTCGGTACAATCAAAGCACATCTCCATTTACCATTTTTCATTTTGACGAGAATGGGATTGGCGAGCGATTCGGGATACTGGACCTCGGCTATGGTACCAGCCTTGGTGAGTTGGTCGATCTCGTTGTTGATGGCTTGCGAGCGCTCAGCTCCTTGCTTTTGCTTTTTCTGCTTCACCAGTGTGTAAGTTGGGTCAATATGAGCTTATGGCTAGTTATCTTTGGGTTTATGCCAAACATATCCTTGATACTCCACGCGAAGGTTAAAATATTGTTTTTTAGGAAGGCAACGAGCTCAACTGTCGGACTTTGATCACTTGCTGGACTTTGATCACTTGCTTCGCAGGAAATCATGCACAATTTTCCCACTGAATTTCTGAGTTTGTGTTCGGTGACACAGCACGACCTGGCCATTTGCTACCACGGAGAATAAAAATACCTTGTTATATTGGAAACTTGACACATTGGTGGTAATTCAAAACGCCCGCCTTCATAGAGAGGATCCAAGGCATTCTAAGGATGATGTTGTAAATGGATGCTCTGTGAACGATGAGGAGCTTGACCCATCGTGTCATGCCCACGATGAGGACTGGTAGCTTTACTGTGTCGTGTGTTATCATTATGTTCCCATTAAAGCCTATTAGTGGTCGAGCCGTTTCCGTGAATTCCATGTACACATAGGGTATAACTAGTTTATCCAAGACTGCCTTGAAAATTAGAGCGATGGTGGTGCCTCTGTCGATGAAGACTCTTGTTACATTGAAGTCAGCTATGCATACCTCGAGTACAACAGGTTCGTCATGGGGTTGCTGTCCGCGTTCAGCATTGGCGTCCGTAAAACATAGGACTTCATTAGGTTGGGCACCGCAGACTAAAGCAATGTTTGTGGATCCGTGCATCTGCTCGGCCTGTCCTTTAAGTAATTTGGCCTTGTGGTTGTAGTTTTTGATCGCCCGCATGGAGTCATTGGTTTTGCTCAGGCTTCTAATAATCATGATTATCATTTGAGGAGGTGGTGGCGAGAGTTTCTCCTCGGCTTGGTTGGTTTGCTTTTGGGTAGGTTTCTCGTCAGGGTTTCTCTTGCGGCCACATAACTTTTGATAATTCACATCGGGCTCGATTGCCATACAGCTATTATTTGGGATTTGCTAACTTGACGTCTCCGTTCTCAAAATTAGCAAGGATTAGTTCTCTCAAAGCATGACATTGCGAGGTGGCATGTCCGGTTTGCCAGTAGTATTCATAGTAGGATTGTTTGTCATCTTTGGAGGCATCCTGGTAGCACTTTTTGGCGGTAACCACGACGCTTCAATTTGTCTTTAGTGGACTGATATGTCTAGATTTTAACGCTTTTATGGATCATTCTTAGCGTCATTTTTCATCCATATCATAGCATCTGCATCATTTTAAAGTCCTTTTAGGTTAATTTTCATGTTGTGTATTTGCATACCATACATACTGCATATGGAGCGGATTTAGGTGTTTTAAGGAGCATTTTCGAGCCAAATGGATGCAAGGAATGGGGCAGGCAAACTTAGGAAGACTTGGATAAACAAAGAAGCAGAGAAGCCAAAGTTTAGACTCCCTCGCACCTTAGCCTCGCACTACCAAGAGCGAGGACTGACTGAAGAACCATGCCTCGCACTATTGCCTCGTGTGTAGACCTCAAGGATGACATAAAGACCTCACCCTTGTGGAGAAGATCTCACCTCGCAGCCAAGCCTTGATCTTCTATCCCGAGGACGAAGACCAGAACCACTCCTCGGTGCCCAAGTTCGCGCAAGGACTTCGAGGGCAAGATTTCTGGTTGACNCAAGATTTCTGGTTGACCGACTTAGGTCGGTTTGACCATTAGGGTTATGCAAATGACCCTATAAATACCCCTTAATCACTATCATATCATATCATATATTGTTTAGCCAAAAAAACTCTCTCTATTTTGTTGTTTCTTTCATTTATGCT
>OVBA01001791.1:0-39912 GCA_900406435.1 Lepidium aucheri | reverse complement strand
TACCAGAAACACGCCAACAAAGGAAGAAAGGAGCTGATATTTGAAGAAGGAAACTTAGTGTGGATTCACCTAACGAACGATCGTTTTCCACAAGAGAGAAAGAGCAAGCTACTGCCACAAGTTGATGGTCCATTTGAAGTCATCAAAAGGATCAACAACAATGCTTACCAGATTGATCTCCAAGGTAAGTATAAAATATCAAATTCGTTCAATGTGTCTGATTTGCTTCCTCATGTTGCAGATATAGATTTGAGGGCAAATCATTTTCAAGAGGGAGAGGATGATATGATCGTGGATAGCACAACAGCTACAACACCAGAAGTAGAGAGTCAGATTACACGTTCCAGAGTTAAGGAGATGGCCAGAGAAGTTCATTCCCTCATTGCAGAAGGAGTTGACGAGTTAGCAACTGCACAAGTCTTCAACATCTCCATCTTGAAAACTTCTCCTAGTAATGATAACTAGGTAACTTAGGTGAGGAAGTCTATACACTTTTTCCCATAGAGAGTTTTTTCCCAATTGGGTTTTCTCTCATGGTTTTTAATGACGCAGATAGAATCACTACGGCGAGTTACTTAGGAGTCTTACCATTAGGAGAATAATGTGCAAACCATTTCAGTTTTGTACTTAGTAGTTTTGAGGTGCACCATTAGGGGACACCTTGTTGTTTTATTTGAATTAAACAGCATGTTGTTTTTTTTCTCTTTAGACTTCATGTTGTTTATTTGTGAACATCCTGTGGTTTTGTTCTGGTTTGTCTATAAAACCTAGAACATGCCGCTTAGGGAAATCAAAGTATTCTATTGACCTAAAAACTTCTTCTTTGAGTTTAATTGCTCTCAAGCATCGATTCTGGACTTGTCTTGAATCCGAGTTTCTTATCCTTGGTGAATCCAGAAACTCTTCTACAAAATATCTAATCACTTTAATTCTCTATCCATATAATCACTTCAACTATCATCACCACCAGCCACGTTTTACACCTCATCATCTCGTTTATCATCATCCAACCATCTCACCATCAACAACAATGCATCATCATCATTCACGATTTCATTCTTCATCAATTAGCAACCCCACGGCCATATATTCTTCGTCAGATCCTCATTCTCACATCATCAATCCTACATCATCACCTCCTTTCATCAATCCATCAGGCTTCATCAGAGTTTATCCTAGGGAAATCATATCAGAACCTATACTTGCTGTAATTTGACTGCATCATCTTCCTCTTGTCTTTTGTTCTTCTTGGATGATACAGCAGGTTGGGAATCCTCTTCATTTCCTTGATTCTTCTCTTGCTTAGTCGCATGTATTGGAATGTACTTCAAGTCTCTCTTTGTATTGTTAAAGTTTGAACCATATTTATCAAAATGGTGAGATCTCAAGCTTCTTTCCCCACGCTGAGCTGATTCAGACCGTGAATGATTAATTAATGCTCTCTTAAAGCTCGGATTCCGATCAGAAACTCTATCATGTCTCTCTTGACGATCACCATCAATCTCTATGTGTTCATGAATTGCCAATCTCTTACAGCGAGAGATATCGTGGTTTATGTAGTTACAGTAACTACATATCTCTTGCAGCCTATCGTACTTAATGCGCACAAGAGTTTCTTCACTATCTTCGAACTCCACAACTATCTTTAAAACCAGCACTTTCATCACATTTAACTCTACCACTATCTTGGAATCGACAACATCTATCTTAAGCACTTTTCCCAATTGATCTCCAATTAATTGCTTGACAAACTAGTTTTGCTGCATACTCTACTGGGACATTGGATATTGTAGCCCAAAGTACCAATGAAGAAGGATACTCCTCAAGAGCTTTAGGAATCCACTTGTCAAGTGTGATCATCCACCAATCAAAGTGAGTGGGTCCTAGGCTGAAAACTTCCTCCATATCTGTAATCTCCTTGAATGTAAACTAGAACTTCCGAAACCCCAAATCAGTTCCATTGACTTTATCCTCCAACTTCCAAATTCTTGAAAATCTCTATAATAGAGCACCTACTTCCTGCTTCATCGGGTTCAAACAGCGACCTAACAATACCTTGGAACACTTCTCCAGAGGAGCACTGTTATCAAAGCGAGAGATTTTGATCTTGGGAATCATGGCAGTGGTAGAGACTGCTGTTTGTTTCTTCTTAGCATGTAACTGGGTCATTGGGATATGAGAAAAACAAAACATAAATAGGCTACACATAGGTTTTGGAGAACGCTTGTGAATCCCTTTTCTAATCCTGAATATTTTGTGGGATTTAGTACAAAATGAGCATATCTTCTTTACATAAAAACTAGTAAAGAAGACTTCCCTTAACAGTAGTGAATTTTGAACATGGAAATCTCGATCACGAGCATTAATTTCGCGACATCTCAATGGATTATGCCTGGAATACAAAGAATGAATGATAGAATTTAACAACACCGTAATCTCAGCCTGATTTCATAATAAATTTGAAATCATAGAATTTGAATTTAAATCGAGAAAGAATCCCTAAAATTTCGATATTGTAAACATGGTAAGTGCAATAAAAACGCAATCTTGATTCTCCTATGATGAGTTCCGACCATAGACTTTTACCGGTGTATCAGAAAATCCCATTGACAGAAGAGGCTTGAAACGAAATAGCAGAGTTTAGTTTATAAATAAACTTCAGAGTCTCTAAATAGATGTCTTGATTAATAGAAAACCAAAACGTTCTCAGCCTCCTCCTCAACACAGTAAGAGTATCTAGTCTTCGTTGTTCTTGGAAATACTTGATACAATGTAATCTCGAAATCAGCGTCATCTCAGGAGAGTTAAGAAAGCCAACAAAAAACTCTCCGGACCATCTCTTTGGGAAGACTTGTTTATTGAAACTAGCCAAACGCCATATCGCTTTTGTGGATGTAAATGCTTGAAAACCTAAAAACAAGTTCGCACCCAAAACACCATGATTTCGTTTGCCGTGGATATCATATGTAATTATCACTATGGATAACCTTAATTGACAAAGCTCAAAACTTATCTCGTCTTCATTCTCCTCGGGCACTGTAGCTTAAATCAACAACTTGAAATTCTTGGTTCGATTCCTCGTTTCTTCAACTATGAATTGAAAATTTGCTTGTATCATCGGTAAGATCGTAGCCAGTATAACCTCCGAAGAGTCAGGCTTAGCCTCCTTTCGCCCTCTCTCATCTTGTACCTCCAGTGAAAACGCCGTTGTAATTATTGAAATCGGAAAAAACTTCGTAGTCTGAAATCGCATCATGTTAGCCGGAAATCGCCTCCTTCTTTTCTTTCTTTAATAATAATGATATGTATTTAATAATGAAAAAATTAAAATGTAAAAAAATACCATTAGTTTGCTTTCAACTTAACAATTGTGATTTTCACTCAATAACCACTTAAAAATTAGTTATTTTGATAGGAGAGAATTACGTAATTACTAATATGGTGTATATCATGTTTCATTTGTGGAACAACAAGTGAAAAAACATAAAAGATTTGGCAGTTTCATTTTATTACGAAACTACCATTAACAAAAAATAAAAAAAAAACAAAAACAAAAAAAGTTGGAGAACCCTAATCTTTTCCTTCTCTTTCTCTTCCTCCTCCCTTACGCCGCAGCTTCTCTCTCGTCTTCTCTCCTCCTCTGCTTTTCTCGTCTTCTCTCCGTTTCTTCTCTCTTCCTCTTCTCGTCTTCTCGTCTTCTCTCCGACTTCTCTCCATCTCTTTTCTCCTCCTCCTCCCCCCTTATGTTGCAGATCTGCTCCGCCGTTTCCTCCTCCTTGCTCTGACATTTCCTCCTCAGTTCTTTTCACTCTCTCGTGTGTTGTCTTCACTGGCGGTGTATACGTAAGAAAACCTCTACCTTTTGCACATATCTTCAAATCATTTGTGTAGTTTGTCCAAAATTTGACTAAATGGCATTAAAACTGAGATTTTATGAATTCGGGTTAAAAACTGAGATTTGAGAATGGTTGGGTTGAAATCTCTGAAGCTTTCTTAGAATTCTTCAAGTAATTTTAGAGTATTTGTTGTAAAATTTGAATTTTGGATGTTTACTTTGTGGAGTTCTTGTTAGCGATGGTAGACTTTGTATTTAGTTCAATATACGATTTAATAGACTTTAAGTTTAGTGTAATAGACTTTGTGTTTAGTTGAGTATAGTGTTTGGTAGACGTTGAATTAAGTGTAGTACACTTTTTGTATATTGGTTAGTTTAGTAGACTTTGTGGTATACATGTTATCTAGTGTAGTAGACTTTGTGGTATACATGTTATCTAGTGTAGTAGACTTTGTGGTGGACTTAGATTTTAGTGTAGTCTAATGTGTGGTAGACTTTGTGATTCGTGTAGTAGACTTTATGGTAGACATTGTGTTGGACTTAACAGAGGTTTTTCAGATCGTTTAATTCGATTTTATATCTGTTTTTTCACTATGGCGGAGGGAAAGGATTATTCGAGAAGGTTTTATGCACCCGACGCAGTTGGTTTGATAAAGAAGAGCATTCCCAATCATAGTCGTCTTAATGAGCTTGCACATATGATGAAGGGGATTGGCAAAGATGCATTCACTGTCATAGAGAATAATTCTTGTGTAGGAGTTTTCCTGAAGCTTGCAACTGCCGAATACAAGTTTACCGGGAGGCATTTGCAGCATTTGTTGGCTAATAAACTCAAAACACTAAGGGAGTACTGCACAGAAAATGAAAGTCTACCATGAAGCACTAAAAGTCTGCTACAAAGTCCACTACACTAGGATTTAAAGTCTACTTAACTAGATTAAGTCTACTACAAAGGATTGTTAAAAGAAAACAAAGTCTACTATACTAGGGTGATAAGTCCACTACACTAGGATTTAAAGTCTACTACACGTAGATTTTCCACCTGAAAATCTAGATTTTAACGTCTACTACAAAGGATTGTTAACACAAAACAAAGTCTACTATACTAGGGTTTAAAGTTTACTACACGTAGATTTTCCGCCTGAAATTCTAGATTTTAAAGTCTACTACAAAGGATTGATATCAGAAAGCAAAGTCTACTACACTAGGATTTAAAGTCTACTACACGTAGATTTTCCTCCTGAAAATCAAGATTTTAAGTTTACTACAAAGGATTATTAACACAAAACAAAGTCTACTACACTAGTGTTTAAAGTCTACTACACGTAGATTTTTTGCCTCAAATTCCAGATTTTAAAATCTACTACAAAGAATTGTTAACAGAAAACAAAGTCTACTACACTAGGATTTAAAGTCTACTATACGTAGATTTTTCGCCTGAAATTCCAGATTTTAAAGTCTACTACAAAGGATTGGTAACAGAAAACAAAGTTTACTACACTAGGGTTTAAAGTCTATTTCACATAGATTTTTTGCCTGAAATTCCAGATTTAAAGTCTACTACAAAGGATTGTTAGCAGAAAACAAAGTCTACTATATTAGGATTTAAAGTCTACTACACGTAGATTTTTCGCCTGAAATTCCAGATTTTAAAGTCTACTACAAAGGATTGGTAACAGAAAACAAAGTCTACTACACTAGGATTTAAAGTCTACTACACGTAGATTTTTCGCCTGAAATTCCAGATTTTAAAGTCTACTACAAAGGATTGGTAACAGAAAACAAAGGATTGGTAACAGAAAACAAAGTCTAATACAATAGGATTTAAAGTCTACTCCACGTAGATTTTTCGCCTGAAATTCCAGATTTTAAAGTCTACTACAAAGGATTGGTAACAGAAAACAAAGTCTACTACACTAGGATTTAAAGTCTACTACACGTAGATTTTTCGCCTAAAATTCCAGATTTTAAAGTCTACTACAAAGGATTAGTAACAGAAAATAAAGTCTACTACACTAGGATTTAAAGTCTACTACAGGTAGATTTTTCGCCTAAAATTCTAGATTTTAAAGTCTACTACAAAAGATTGTTAACAGAAAACAAAGTCTACTACACTAGGATTTAAAGACTACTATATGTAGATTTTCCTTCTGAAAAATCAAGACTTAAAGTCTACTACAAAGGATAGTTAATATTATACAAAGTCTACCTTCTCATATAAAGTCTACTATACATGACCTAGTTTAGTTTGGTAGACTTTAAATTATGGGAATCGCTGATGTGATAGTTTTCATTAATGACATTTTTGTAATTACTTCTTTAAAACAAAAAAGGGTAATATCGTATTTAAAATAAAATATGACACTAATCTAGTAAATTATGCATCATTTTAGTAGCTATCAATAATTACATACTACTTTAGTAAAAACCCATATTTTATGCACCATTTTAGTAACTCACCCTTTTTTTAATGAAAGATATTGAACTCAAGTTATGTCTTTTTAGTTTTAACACATAAAATTATAAGGATTTTGGTTTTCCAAAAATTGATTCTTTCATTTGGTTATCTAATATTTTATTATTCAAAAATAATAATATCTTAAAATATATATTGATATGATAGAAAAATCACTATAAACAGTTTGATAATGAAATGAGTTATAGCTACATATAAAAGAAATTTATTTAGAAATGAGAAGTTACGAATAAATAGATCCAACTGTAAAAATATAAGCATAAGTATTACATATAAAATATTTATTCATAAAGGAAAACATATGAATGAAACAAAACTATATGTTGCCTTTATTCAGAATTTTAAATACATATACAATATTCATTCTCAAATGAATATACACAACCGTAGTTATGAGATCCATCTCTTTAGGCCCAATTAGACTATGCAAAATCCATCCCATTAGGTCCAATAGGTAAATAAATCCTAGTCATATGTATATATATATACACATATAAAGCTATAAGAAATCTCTAGAAAACCCTAAAGAGAAGAAATACTAGTCGTCATCTGTTTTGATCACGTGAAATAGAAAGGAGAACCAAAAGCGAATTATGTTTCCAAATCATCTCATATTTTGTGACCATGTTCTTCATCTTTTGATCTACTTGGAACTGAAATCTGAATTAAATTTAGAGTTTTGGTTCAAAAGTTATGGTGGTTTCTCCAAGAAAAAAATTTGGAGATCAAATCCGCGATCAACTATGTTGAGAAGTAATTTCCCAGCAAACAAAAACGAGCCAGAAAATGATAAACCTATCATTGGGAAGCCCCACAGGTCTAGTTCTAAAATTAACTTGCCGATCTGGATTCAAAGATCAATTGCATCAAGAAATTGAGGTTTAAGGCGGAGGTCCGTATCTCATCTGCTTTCAGCCTAGGCTAAGGTGACGTTTGGGATATGTGGAGATGCAATTTTTATTTTCTAGTCTATGCTTCTGAAATTCATTAGTTTAGAGTTAGACATATGATTGTTGATTTTTGCTTGTTAGAATATTTAAAAATATTTATTAAATGTATAATTATGTTTGATGGTTGTTGATTGATAATAAGTAGTAGATTGTTATGATATATATTGATTGTTGACATTTTTTTACAGATGTACCTTGAGTGTGTGATGTAAAAGAAGAAATAAGAAATAAATAAGTTGATGTAAGGAAAGAAAGTGGAAGAGAGAAATCGAGCTACTGGGTCATGGTCTCTCAAAAGTTAGAGAAATCGAGCTACAGGGTTGTGATCTCTCTAAGCTAGGAAAAATTGAACTACTAAGCTGTGGTCTTCCAATGTTGGACTGTAATGAACCGTCGGGTTCACTGCATGTCATAAACCACTGACAAGCTAGGGAAAATCGAGCTTCTAGGCCATGGTCTCATGGGAGAATCGAGCTACTGGGTCGTACTCTCCCAATAAAAAGAAAATGGTTGAGTCAGTTATTGTATGTAATAGTCTTGCTGCAAGCAAGTAGGATTTCTTGGGTATTATAGTTTTTCATAAAAGGATAGACTAAATGTGTTGTTTGATTCTATACTTTTGAATAAATGTTGCGTGGATTATGATGGTGTTGTTGTGTTTCAGTGGGCAAAGATGATCTCTTCAATGAGTAATTCATTAATCACCCCCCTTTTTCCTCTCTTTATCAAGATTTTTGTTCAATTTTTTAAATCGTAGATGAATTTTTAAAGGACTGTTTTGGCAAGACCAAGAAATAACATGTTGTTTCTCAAGATCAGAAGTAGGATTTTACAGTAGTTGCCTTTATTGAGATTTTTATAATTATATATTTTATTTTCACCACCAATAAAAAAAATATTTTTCATTAGTTTAATAAAATACTATAATGGTACCCACGCTTTAAGCGCGGGTTATGAATTATCATTTTATAAAAAATTAATTTTTTTTGTGGTTGCTTTGATAAGAATTTTTTTCGTTTTAATTTATGGTATAGTCGTTTATACAATTTATAAAAGAATCACAGTTTTATCTTTTATATGTATAAGTATGTGTGTTATTGCTTAGAACATAATTTTTAATTTGCTAGCTTTTTTTTAATAGATTTATGAATGTTTATAACATTCCTATGTTATATGTGTAATAATGCATCATTTCGATAATATATTATTTGAAATATAGATGGTTGAAATTTTTGAATATTTTTTTGGTAGAACGTGTTAGTTACTTATGTGTGAATAATGAGTTTTAACTAAAAAAGGGGTCATGGCCTATATTAATTAAGTTTATACGCCTTCCTTATGTTTTAGGGAAAATAATTTCTTTCAAATAATTTGATATTTTCAATTTTTAATGTAAAATTAATTGCATTTTTATGTGTTTTGACTATTTATACTCTGTATATTGATTTCTGATTGGGTGAAAAATTATTAAATACACTAAAAAAATACTTTATGTTGGAAAATCAAAAATTAAATGATTTCTTAATCTGTGTGTAAAAACCTTAAACATCATTTAAAATAAAACAGAGGGAGTAATTATTTTGTAGAATAAATATTGGTAATAGGAAATTAATAAATAAAGGAATACATAAAAATGATGCAAGAGAAATGATATGCAATTAAAGCCAAATGTTTGCTCTATTACTTATGTGCTTACTAATTTTATAGACTTCAACATTTCAGAAATTGAATTAATTAACAAATTTTTAACTTTTCTTTTTATTCAACACATCAAAAAGCTTATTTTGTTGTTGTTAAATACAATAGAATTTACTGTTCAAGAAAAAGTTGATAACAAATAATATAGTTAGTTCAAACTATAGACAAAAGTAGGTAGCTTAGTGACTTATATAGCTCTGGTTAACGTTCGTTATCAGAAAGTGATAGAGTACTATAACTTATAAATTAGAAAATAGTAAAATGATTGAGTACAAAAAATGAAGAACTTAAAGTAGTACAAACTGCTAATAAACAGAAAACATGACACTGAAACACTTATTCAGCGGCTTAGTATAATAATGAACTCTAATCTGCTAAACATGACATATGTGATGAAACCATAATACTGTATTTTTATTCTTGGAAACAAATTTTTTTTTAACTTGCACGCTAAAAATTGGTAAGATACTAAAGCTGCAAATTATAAAAACACATAGAATATTTGGATTCAAAAGAAAACACAATGTAGGCATCGACAAACATCCACATAAATTGTTATGATTCAAAAGAAACAGAAATTAGGAAACATAAAACATCATTTTTGAACAAAATGCCATATATGGCATGAATACATAACAAAACAGGGAAAATAACTTCAGTAGAGTTTGCTCCAAGATGATTTAAACTCCTTTAAAGACTAATATGATCTTCATCATCAGTCAAAGAGACATACCCACCTGAGTTAAAACAAAAATTTAGTAAAAAAATAGAGTAATAAAATTACTCTATGTATAACGCTACATACCTGAGTTCTGCAAACTTTTAAGGAGTTTGTACATCTTATCAAAAATCTTGTCATACTTTGATAGGCGAGCAGATGCATCTGTTGATTTTGAAGTACGGGCAGAAGAAGCTTTAGGCTTAGAACACCCCCTGGACTTCCTTTTTGCGGATTTGCACTTTGAAGCTATTATAACTGGAGAACCAGATGGAATAGGGTGATATGTCTGTAGGAGACTATATATCATACCAAGATGAGGAAGGCATAATTTTGAGTCCAATTGCCGAGAATGATGAGTGATGAGATCAAACATGATTTTTCCTAGGTTGAATTCAAGTTTTCTTATAATCTGAAACATAAGTATAACCCTTTTGAGTTGAACATATCCCTCATTAAGAGTGGGATACCAATTCCTACAGCCTAACTGGAACAACTTCTTTTGATCAGTTTAGAAATCACCAGAAGATGTCACCTCGTTAAGGACTATTTTTTTCCCATCAGAAAACGCCTTTGCCAAAGCGTGCTCTGGTGCATATCCCAACGAATACTTCTCCTCCTCTTCAGTTTTATTTGGAAATCCAAAAAAATCATTTATCTTCTCCGGAGACAACTCATACTTATGTCCCCGAACAAAGGCTTGCACAACAGAAACCCTTTTTTTAATTGAAGAAATGTTTGCCCAAAATTCTAGAACAAGAGAAGGATCAAAACCAGTTGGAAGTTTCACAGATCACAGCAAACCTGCTTCCTCAATCCAAGTTTTAACTGTTGTATTATAAGAAGAATTAATATTAATCTCTTCAATAAAAGTCTTAGTGTGAAGTATTTGATACCTTGAAAATGCTTCAGCAGATACATATTTTGAAAGATCGTATGTGATTTGTGAAGACGATGAGAACATACCTAATTTCCTAGTTTTTTGCCTCGAGATTCTATCTTATTAACCTCCAAGTTACACTTACATAGACGTAGACGTGCAGAGATTGTGTTCGAGACTATATCGCCAGTTGACTTTCCTCAGTCAAATCCACAACAGTCGAGGAGAGTGAACCACCCACATTTACAGACGTTGGCTCTTGAGACTAAGGACATGCTAATAAAAGGATTTTTGAGTCCTAAGATCAAATCAATTGAGCATAGTGGTAAATAGATGAAGATTATCGAACCAAATACTCAGAGATGTTTGCAAGCAACCTATCTAATGCCTAATCCTAGTTCAGGCAACCAATCAATCTGTCACAAAAATAAGCTATGATATCAAGCAAGCTCTCAAACTAGACAATAGGACAAAATAAGCTAAAAGACAAAATAATAACAGAATTTGAAAATTCAAAACAGAGAAATGACCTAAAAACAGAGCACACAATTACAATGGAATAGAAATAAGGTTAAAAGCATATATCTAAAGGATAGGGAGGGTTTGATCGGAGGTAAACTAGCTGATCCCAACTCGCCGTACTCTATTAAGCGTTCCTAGATCGAGAAAAGGCTAGGTCGACCCGATCTCATGGTGAAGACCACTAGCCAGATCGGATGCTCTATTATGGCTCTAGCCGCGATCACACCTATCCAGAAGCATAAAACTTAGCCCAAATCTTCCAACGGCCGACTCACATGCTAGATCTCTCCTAACTGAATCAAACCATCACTCACATGACACTTGGTCTCCGATTCCACCGGTGTTAGCCTTAGGTCACGGCCCAAATTAGAACTCTCTTGATTAGAGAGAGATTAGCACTAAGCTTGGCCATATGAGAAGAGATCGGAATTCAGATCATGCTTAGAACGGCGAGGGGATCAATGGATCCACCTCCGATCACCCTATCCTTGAGATCCACACAGATCTACTCGCGCCGTACGAATTGAGTGCGGAGGAGTAGAGTAGATCTCACTTACATAAACATAAAGAACTTAATTGAAATTACATAAAGTAAAGATGAAGAACAATATAAACTTAAATCATGAACTTCATTAAAGCATAATCATAAAAGAGTACCTTAAACAAGCCTAAAAGAAAGCAACAATAAAATAGAGATAGTTTTTCTGCTAAAACATCCGATAAAATGATAAGAGAATGATTAGAGGGTATTTATAGGGTCATCTGCATAATCCTAATGGTCAAACCGACCTAAGTCGGTCAACCAGGAATCTTGCCCTTGAAGTCCTTGCGCGAGTTTGGTCGTCAATATAATTTATTATTATTATGTGAGTCTGACTATTTAGTTAAGGAGTTTTCTTAATTTTAGACACTTAATTTGTTTGAAGATTAGAGTTTTTTTTATAGTAATTATATTCATTTGTTTTTCTCTTCAATTTTTCATTTTAAAAATATATTAGTACAATTAAAACTAATTACTAATTTATTTTTAAAAAAATAGAGGGCAACATAAATATAACAAAAGACAACAACTAACTACAAAACTACTATATGCTTGTTAGAAAATTAAACTGAAAAAAATACACAGGTATCTAATAATCACGAATTAAGCATCTATGTGTTTTCAATTATAAACATAACCATAAATCAACGTAATAGGCCAAAATATTTTACTTAGTATAGTAAGCTCAAACCCTAAAAACTAATAACAGTCATATTCCATATCATCATAGTATTTCTCTGTTTCTACATTTATGAAATACTCAACTTACTAATAAAAACAATAAGTTTGATTAGTATATGATCTTTGTAATTTTAGATAGTCATATCTTGTTTTACTATTTTCCAAACTTTTTATTTTTCAATTCTTTTTGTTTTTGAGCTCTTTTTGTTTAAAATAATTCATGTATATGTAAATTGAAATTGATACAAAATTTCCAAAATAAGATGTCAAAATTGAGTAAGAAAATCATCCCTTAAGTTAAAATTGAAGAAAATAAAATTAACAAAAAAATAAATTAATTTAGAAAAAATTTGCTAAAAATTTAAGCTTTGTTTTAGTTAGGGTCATTGTGCAAGGTTTAGGAACCAAAGAAAGTTCAAACTCCTCGCTTCTTTGCCTTTTCCACTGTTTATGTTCTTCTCTACTTATGCTTCATCCTCCTTTTCAAAGTTTTGGGTCACAGGAAAGTGCTGAAGATTGGATGGTCCTTCCATTTCCTCCAAAGAAATATTTGCTTGATATGTCCTGCTCAAACAAATCAAATTAGAGCTAATCCACCACATAAGATAATATTTGATAAGATGAAGAATTCCACAAGAGTACGTGTTACAGGTGGAGCTAAAGCAACATCCATGACAGCTTCAACTGCATTTTATGGTGACTGCAATAGTCTAAGATTCTTGAGGCCGAAGAACGCCAAGACTTTATATATATAAAGGAAGCTCATTCAGTATGTTTGTTTTAACTGCTCTTGGATCTACTGCTCTACAATGACAAAACAAAAATCTCAAATCATAGAAGAATAATAGAGTTCTTAAGTGTTGCATATGCTTAACTTAAGACCGGTTGTTTTGATTATGAATACTTTGAACACATAAGTGAGCAAATAAGCCAAGAGAATTGAGTAGTTAGGAAGCATACACAACAGAGACGTGATGTGAATCATTTGTGAGGCAAAGCTGTCTATGCATCTTGAAAGAGAAAAATAGAAGGCATACTATTCCACAAAAGATCAAAAACTATGTTAGCATCAACATGATCCTACTCCAAGGATATTGCTTTGATCTCGAAAAGTTTACTCTAGTAACATAATCCTTGTCAAACCTCACAGGAGAAGCTACAGAGAAAAATACCAGGAAATGATAATAAATATGTTACTCTCATTTCAGGATAGAAAACCATTCTATAGATTAACGGTGAGAAACAATATACCAGAATGATGTGTAAAAGATGTAACATTTACGACTCGTGAAAGCACATGGCTGTTAGTGAGGAGTGGTAAGAAAAATTTGGTAAAAGAGAAAGTGCCAACATAATTTGTAGCAATCATCCTGACAAACATGGAGACAAACAACATTTTATTTGTCAAAAGTGTAAACTTTTAGAGTTCAAAATCATTGAAACCATAATGAAACCTCACTTGTCAAAGCATTCAACAGTCAGCCGACTTGAGGTGATCACTATTCTAGCCTTGTTCACTAAAAGTTGGACCAAAGAATGTAAAGTTGATTATAAAAGCCATTGCTCAAAAGAGTTTCTGAACTTCAAAATTGATTGAAAAGATAATGGGTTAACTTCAAAAGCTTTGAGTTGAGCATCCTCATTCTACCTCTTAAATTTACTCAACGTCCAGATAGTGGCAAGCACAAAGATTTTTGCATCAAAAAATATGAAAGACACTATAAAAGAGCCCATGGATAATATAAAATATAATTACTTTCACTAAGTAATTAACGAATCTCCCTTTTTTTTTTGACCTCACCAATTTTTCATGCCTATCTTTCTCTGAGTCTGTGTTCTCTTGAAACTGAGCAAACTCCTCCAAAACAGAACGTACCCAACCAACTTCAATATTCATAGACTCCAAATCCTCAAGAACAACAAGCACCTCTTTGACTAAAAATTATGTGAACTGCCCTGCTAGTGATGATCCAACTTCTTACACCAATGACCATAAGCATTCTAAGTATCAAGATAGCATAGATGCTGATTCTAGCCTGTAGTATTCAATGTAAAACCTTACAAAAGATTTAGGCTTAAACACTCAAGACCCTACAGATCTGTTTTTATATTTATCTCAAACACCTAAATAGATGATAAGTGAGAGAGGGTAACTAAAGATTACCAAACTATTTGGGGACAGAAGAACCATCCATGATGGCTTTTTCGGCTTATGATCATGCTGACTGTAATGGTCAATAGAGATTTCATCAGACAATGAGGAAGGGAAAGATTTCTTTGTTTCTGGAACCAACATTTTCTTTACAGCTATTGGTGAAGGTCTTAATTGATGAACCTTTGGGGAATTGACAATATTGTTTTGGTAGGGCCTTGTGTTTAGAGGTGACGATGGTTGTGACTTCATCTTTTCTTACCAAAACTCCATGGAAGGGTAATAATCTTTGAAGCTGTTAAAAATAACGCAAGAATAAGCACATAAAAGACACAAAACTTTGGCAGACAATGAATAGCAAAACAAAGAAGGCTAAAAACTTTACGCGATTCATGAAAAAGAACAAAGACATATTTAATTTATGTTAAGTAGTAGCATATTCAGTATCAACCAAATTCATCACAGGAAACATGATACAGATGTTCTGTTTTCCAATACATATTCATTGATCAGCGGATCAAACATACCGTAGATTCAATCTACAAAGACACAAAAAGTTGAAAGTACCATGTTTCTTTGAATGCTTCTTTCCATTTGCATACGTTGAAACCTAGCCAAAAAATGGTTTTTCAATTCGGCAGAACTAAAAAGTTAAGCACTATCTCTCCTAATCATACACATAACCATGAGTCAAAGATGAAAAGCCTCCAAAGAGTGGAAGCACACCATATTCTAACCATATTAAACAGAAATTATAGATATTTTCCAATTAAGTATTTCACCATTATCCATTGATCCAACCATGCTGCAGAAAATTATATCTAATCCCTTGACAGGAATGCATCATAATAATGTTTTAATTTCCCATACAAAGTATAGAGAATGATAAAAGTTATATAAAAAATGGACGCAAAGTTAGAAAACTCACCAATGGTTGGTATATGATCTCTCCAAGCAAAACAGTTTAAATAGAGATAACAATAACAACACAAAACAGTTTTGATACATACTACAATAGGGATTGCGATGAAAAATTCTCTCGGATCTCATTCGTATCAGCAAGTATCGATCAAATAAACAACATTATAATACAATCAGAGATCTGAATCCGATTTCGGTAATTCACATAACCAGAGTAGATACCATACTCAACTCAAAAAAGTAATCAGAGACAAAAATTTGATTTTGCTGAGAATTACATGATTAAGAGAAATGATTAGTAAGTTACCCTGCAAAAGAGGAGGAGCAACGGCAAAATCGAGATCGGAAGCGATGGAAAGATCATCATACAATCCACCAATACACCTGATGGTTTTCTCCTAATCGAAGTCGAGTCACTTCCCATCAATATTTCTTCACAAAGCTTTTCGGAGGTTAATTCGGTGGTAGCGGATCCATAATGTTTTCTAGAGAAAGATAAGAAATATTAGATAAGAGAAATAGAGAATGGATGAAGAACGTAGAATCATTCTCAATAATGGAAACGGTATTTGAGAAGAACGTGGTTTACACATATCATGGGGAAGAACATCGCATTCATATTATTTTGTGAAATACTTTAGGTTAAGGGGTTTTTTTTTAAAAACAAAATAATAAATGAGGTTTTTGTTAATTGCTTACAAAGAGAGATTGTTTTGAAAAATATGACATTCACTTTAATAGAAGTAGATATATTCTGTATGTAGTTTACAATTTTAAAATTAAGAAATAGTTGAAAGGGATAAGTGGAATAAACCATAATCCTGTAAATTCAGGATAATAATTTAAAAGTTTAAAAAGGGAAAAATAAATTCAAGCATTCAAATTTGATTTTTTAAATAAATGTGTTAGTTTCGGCACGTTACAATCTACAATCAATGGCATTTGCAAACCATAACTAATTAATTCTGATCGAAAAAACTAATTAACTCTGATATGTTTAACAAAAACAAAAAAAAGACGTAAAATTAGAACCTTAGAACTAAACGTAGAGATTAAAATAACAACAATAAAGACTGAATACAAAAAAACAAAACATTCAACAATAGATTAAGGTAATAAACATTGCGTAGAAGCAAAGTAAACTAAAAATACAAATAAAAAGTTAAACATAGTAGACAACTTGATGACAAAAAGTTCAGAAACAATAGTTGATCTCAATTCTTTCTTGTTTAACCTTTTTTGGATCAAACTTGAGTTTCTTGATATGTTTGTTCCCTTCAATTTCAACTTTTCATTCAAACATTTCCAGAAATTATAGAATCACCTTCAAACTTGATGTCCGCTTCAGTTAAGTTGGCTTTTTAAGTTTTCATTCCCACATTAACCGTTTCAGTGCTCTTCTTCTCGGATTTGTACATCTCGTCATGTTCCACACTACCCTCACTATCTTTACGCTGAGACTTTGGTGTAGAATTGCTAGAGTTAGTGCTCTCATAAAGTTTTCACTCTTTGTAATCATGAGAATTTGCTATTTGTAAGCACAAGAGTTTATGTGAATCAAGTGATATGTGACTATAGTTGAAAAATAGATAAAGTAAAGTTTTTAAAAATTCATTACAAATATTACCTGCTCTTCACTACTCGCTGGAAGTAGAGCTTCTTCTGTGCGCATTTTCTCAAACCATTTATTCTCTGACCAAACTTTACAAACACTATATGTATCTTCAAGCTTGGATATGTGTTTAGGCTCAATGGATAATAGGAATTCAGAATTATTTCCGGCAATATTAGTTATTGCCAAAGGCAAATTTTCTGGATCTTCAATCTATGTAGATATTACTTAATATCAGTTCAATAAAAAAGTATGTTTGATTATCATTTATAAGTTCCAGTTACGTTACCTCATCAAATCTTCCATTTAGCAGAGACTTAGCAGTTTGTCCAATAACTTGGACACCAAAGTATCAAACAAAACATATTTTGTATCCTCAGTTTGGTCCATTATTTTAACATGGAGTTTGTAACTTGATAGGAAAGTATATACACATTAGGGTATGAATTAAAAAGTGCGTAAAAGAAAAAAAATATAGTTGACTATTCAAAATATTTATACCTTACAGTAACAGATTTGCAATATCCTTTGCAATTCTCACAACAAAACTTTGGAGTTTGAGTGATTATGTCGGCGGCATACTCTAAAAGAGTTTCTTTGAATACATTTTTGTTGCATTGCTTGCATCCAAAAAAGTACCATCTTTGATTAGTGTCAATACCAAAGATAGTAACCATGTGACGGTATTTTCCAACCTTGTTTAGAAATGGTCAAAGAGTAGGTATTTATAAAGTTATTTGAATAGTTAATTGGAAATAAATAAAACCTCAACACTTAAATTTTAAATACCTCATCAATGTCCAGAAGCTCGAAAATAACTTTCCTAGGATATTGGAAACTAATTTTAGAGTTTATAGATGTGATTTCTATGCTTTTTCTCTTCGTAGCGAGAGGTGTTATAGCAAGAGGTTCATTAGAATAACTGTAATATAAAATCTGTGAAGTTAGAGTAAAATTCCTGAATTATGTATATATATTATTATTCAGAATATGGTAAAGATGTTTTACAGCTCTGTTAACGCATTGATCTCGGGACTTGATTCATCTATCGTCACAATTGAAACATCAAAAACAGTAGATGTGCTAACAATATCTGGAGAAAATTAATTACAAACATGAGTACATGTTAGAATTCACGTATTGTAAACAGAAATTAATAGGAAAAACTGACAACATTAACATAGTTATCTTTCCAAACATTGATTTTTCTAAATCGTATTAAACAGTAGAAGCCGAGATTGTTGAAAATTGCGTTACGTTCTTTCAATGATATCAGAATATTTCCCCCACAAAGTGCACTCCATAATCATTCCCCTATATATTTAAAAATAAAAAATCAATAGATAATACCAGTTCCATGTCATAAAAAAAGCAATATCCAAAGTTCAATGTAAAATTACTGATGGTTTTTTATCTTGATTCTGAGTTTCTTAGTTGGCTTTCCCTTAATATCAATTAGCTGTGGTTTACCAACACTAAAAACTTTACCAAAGATATTCCAAAAAAATCGTTATCAAGATTAAAAGTGGTAAAATAGGTAATTAGGACAAACATTATAAAAGAATTTTGTATACTTGTAAACTCACCAACCAAGACATTAGTCGGAAGCTGCTGACAAAGTACATAATCAAAAGCAGCGAGTCGTATGAAAGATTCATGAGTCACATGATCACAGTTACTGACGGTTGACATGTAGGTGAATCCAATATTGTACTCAATCTCAGAAGATTTGTATTGCAAGTAATCTTTGGTAAGATTGAAATGTTTGATGATATTCTACTTCCCAACTATCATAATGTTTTAGAATTTTTTCACATGATCTTTTCGAACAACATCACCTATTTTGGAACCCTGCGTGAAACAGATTGGAGTATAGTGTTAGGGTAAGAGTTTTTAAAAATACAAACTAAAATATTAGCTAAACAAAAATAATTTGTTGGTACTTACTGCTTCATCTTTCATAATCATCTCTAATGATTCACCAAATTTTTGGCTATGTTGTCTCCAAGTGTGAAATTTTTTTGCACTGACCATCCACTTCGGGTTCCAAGGCTTCAATATGTTGAACAAAGCATATTTAGATACCGCAGCAGATTGTGTAGCTATGCCTTTGTCTTTGTCAATCTTGATCATTTCGCCCAATTTTGAACTCTTAATCATGTCACCATTTTTTCGCAAAAAGCAATGTCTTGAACTTATATCCCGTAATTCATTTAAAGGAAGATTGAGGTGGTTATGTTGCTCACTACGCCGCCAGTTATGTTGCTCACTATACCGCCGGTTATCACTTTATTTCTCTGTGGTGGCAACATGATTGTGGGTGAGTAATGCTACATTTCAGGAAAAAATATAAATTCATTGAAATACGAAGTTTTTTAACAAACAATTGAATCCCAAATTGGCCCATCTCGTATTAGTTGGTCTTTCTGCGAAAACCCTAAATACCGCACCGTCATCAGCTACAAACCATCATGGGAATCACTACCGCCTGGTGCATTGCTGGTCATAACTTTTTTTTCCTCACGCCTTCTAATTCAATCAAGTGTGCCCGTCTCCGAGATATTCTACGCCGTGTAGACCCAAATCAATTATTATAGATCTTCACGACCCTTTCACTATTCCCAAAGATCAATGGTACCAACGAAGATTTACTGATAAGTTGTCCAGTTCAACAGGATAAGAAAGAAGGAGATTTCAGGAGCCGCCGCTGGTGATGTACGGCGAGATGCGAAAACTGTTGGGAGAAAGTAGAAGAATCGAGCAAAATTTTCAGTGATAGAAACCAAAGAAAGCATTAAAAAAGTGTTTGTTTAAAATTTTAAAATGGATATATTTACTAATAAGAGGTCAAGTTCTATGTGATAAGAAAGAAGGGGACTTCAAGAACTGCCGGTGGCAATGTACGGCGAGATGCAAACACTATTTGGAGAAAGTAGAAGAATCGACCAAAATTTTCAGTGATAGAAACCAAAGAAAGATTTTAAGAAAGTGTTTGAATAAAATTTTAAACTAGAAGAGTTGATTTGTAAAAACCAAAAATAATTGTCAAAAGTTGAAAGGGTTTTTTAAAATAAGGCCACCGTTTTAATGAATAGATAAAAAATGATTCAAACCATTAGTTTTTGCAAGTGGTTTTTAGTCCAGTGGCTAGTAGTAAGTCCACTAAAGACAGTCGCACATGCATAATTAAGGATCGAGTCCTACCGCCTATGAAATTTATGTAGGAATTTGGCTAATGGCTCGGCTTTTGTGACCCATATTAATATTGCGGTTGACAAAAAAAACTACTAATTTCCATTTAATTTTAAAAATTGTGTATTTTCACTCAATTACTACTTAAATATGGTTATTTTTCATCGAAGTTATTAAATTCAAGTAGTATCTTTTTATTATTAAGAGATAAAATTATACCTATTTGTTATTTCTTTCCAAAAACTTTATTTTTTATTTGGTTTATTATTTCAATGTATCAAAGAAAATAAATCTTAAAATATAAATTGATAAGTTTAAAATCTACTATAGAGTTTAATAATGATAAGAGTTATAGTTACATATAAAAGTAAATTATTTAGAAATGAAAAAATTACGAATAAATATACACAACCGTAAAAATTATAAGCATAAGTGTTACAGTTACATACAAAATGTTTAATCATAAATGAAAAATATAAATGAATATACATAACCATTGGTTGCCTTTATTCAGAGTGTTAATTACATATAAAATATTCATTCGTAAATAAAAATATATGAATTAATAGATATAACCGTAGATTGTCTTTGTTGAGATTTTTGTTATTATGTAGATTGAAAGAAAAATAAACAACGTCAAAAAGAGACATTAAAGGTAAATCCTTGCTATAGTATTGGAACCGGATTTAGCACGGCTGGTACTAAACGGTGGTTCCTGATTAAAGAGTATGGAAGAATGGGCAATGACATTTGGTGATTCGAATGAGAGTAAGAGCTTAGTTAAATGAATAATATGATTTGTGAAGGCCAAATTGATGTTCTTATTAAACTTCGAATGTCCAAGAAGAAGATCCTCCTTACGGAAGGATTTCACCTCTATTTATAGTTTATAGAAGCGGTTTACATGTGTAGAAAATAAAAGAAGATTTACATCTTGTTGATAAGACTGAATCTATTAAGATTCGAGCTAGATCTGTGGAAGTTTTCCATATCAGAATAGGAAAACTCCTGTTTATTGTAAGTTGATGTGTCATCTGACTTCCCTTCAGGTTCGTAGAACCTTCCGAGATGAGACATTTTGCCGAGTCGAATATCTTGTCCGAGTTGAAGACTTAGTGCTTGCAACTAGGTGGTTCTTTTATATTTGACCCGTTGTTTTTGGTGGACCAAAGTAGGATCATGGATCCACCTCCAACAATTGTCCCCCCAGACTCGGAAAATTCTAGTGCCAAATTTCCGAGTTGGAAAGGTTGTTTCATCTTCCAGAACCTTCGGTCCACGTGTCAATTTCCCAGTGGATCATTTGAACAGTCGCTTTGATTTTACGCGAATCATCATTATTACCGCGTGACGTCGTTTCGATTACTTCCTGCTCATTCATTGTTTTTTAGCTTTGCGTTGCTTCACATTTCAGTAACTCTCTATAAATACCATGCTTCTTCCTCTTTTACCATTCACTTTTCATCTGCTCATACTTGCTTTGACAACTTCCAAGTTCTTCGATACTTCAAATTTCTTCTACGTTCTTCTTGTTTCTTTCGACATGGGTGTTGATGACTTTAGGCTCCCTAATATTGAGGCCGGTGTTAGTTCTCCTCTTGAGGGTGTAAATACTCGACCCTCTAGAGGTTCTTCTAGGGTTTCTAAAGCCTTAACTGCTCCATCTCGGGAGTTGGCTGAAGTCCCTTCTGAGCATGGCAGTAAAGATTTTCGGCCTTCTAAAAAGGCGAGGACTGATGCGCAGTTATCAATTAGTTCTCCAAGATGAGGCAGTAGGAGTGGTTCTGCAGGTTCTTCTCGTGGGAGGACTAGGGGTGTCCCCGACTTCTGTTTTTTCCCACAATCACGCTAGTCCGCGTCCGATTTTGGATTTTCGGTCTAAGTGTGCCAATTTGATGAGGCAAATTAGGACTTCTCTGGGGTGTCTCCCTTCTCCAGACAAAATGAAGAATTGGGAGGAATACGAAGACGTCTCGTACTTGCTAGTTTGAGTGCAAATTGGTTTTCGATTGTCGTTCCATATACATTATCCTATTTCTAGTTTCTGACTTGTTTACTTCTTGTCTTCCTTTTAGTTTATTGCTTGCTTGAATAATATCATGTTGGAAAGAGAAAGGTCTGTTTCTAACTTGGACGGTGATTCTCGAATGAGTTCGCTTGGTCGCGCTGCGGGAAGTTACCTTAAAATGGGTGAGCTTTGATTGAAGCTCTCCAAAGCGGAAAAATAACGTGTTCGTGTTAAGGATGAGTTAAAACTTAAACAAGAGAACGTTCTTAAGTTGAGTGTTCGTAATGAGGCTTTGTTCTAGTCTCTTTAATGCGTGGATTCTGACCGTGGTGTTGCTTTCAAATCTGCTGAGAAAGCGAGTGAGGAGGTACTGAAGTTGCGTGCCGAGTTACACGCTATGAGGGGTGACTTTCATTCTCGTCTTCATCAGGCCTTAACTGTGGAAAACTTAAAGACCTCGAAGGTCTTTCAAGAATGCATGTCTGATTATTTTAGCCAGATTGCTGCTCAGTTCAATGATCTGGATAGAAACCTTGAGGCTCGTTTGTCGTATTCCCAATTTGTTGGGTCCGCTACTGCCCTTCAACTGCTTTCTAATCGGGGAATCGATATCCCTCCTGTTGTTGCCGATTTGATGGCTGCCAAGGTGAACGAGTTCAAAGATCTCATTAATAAGGAAAGCTTAACACCGCTGCTTCTAGGGGATTTGACCGTCCTTGTTTTTGAAGTTGGAGAGGCTTCTAACACTGGTGAAAGTAGACTCACAGAAGCACCGTAATTTTTCCGGGCTTTGTCGTAGTCTTCTTGTAAAGTCAGCACTAAGCCTTTAGGACAAAATTGTTATATGTACTTGGTACTATTTGTAAGCACTTCTTCTTGTGTAAATGAAACAAGATTTGATAATAAATAAAAATTATTTTAACGCTTTTGACTCGTCATTTTACGAATTATAGTTTCCTAGATCCTTTCCTTGTTCTTGCGCGTTTAAGGAAATTTCTTTCTGCGTTTAGAGAGTTTGATCTCGGTTTAGCTTTTGAAAGTGAACTTTCTGTTATGCGGCTTTGAAACTGAGATTTTAGGACTCAGTCAGGTTTATGAAATTCGGATTCAGAAACTGTATTCGTTAAACTTGTTCCAAAGGATTTCTATTTATCTATTCAGAAATCAAGTTCTGACTTATCTGAGACATTTAATTTTGTAACTTTGTACAAAGCTTTTCTTTGTCGTTAAGTGAGATTTTAAATCTCGACAAATTTGTACGGAACTATATTCTATCTTTTAGTGAGAAATCAATCTCAGCATTTCTGTACAAAGCTATGCTTTGTCTTTTATGTCTGTACAGAACTATGTTCCGTCGTTAGGCGAGAAATTATTCTTGATATCTCTGTACAAAGCTGTGCTTTGTCTTTGGATCTGTACAGAACTATGTTCTGTCATTAGCCGAGAAGTTATTCTCGGTATTTCTGTACAAAGCTAGCCTTGTCTTTTGATTTATACGGAACCATGTTCCATTATTTAGATGAGAAGTTATCCTCTTGAACCTATCCTAGGCTATGTTTTCGTCTTTTGACGAGTTCTGACTTGATAAACTTATCCTAAACTATGTTTTTGTCCTTTGACAAGAATTGTTTTAATGCACCTGTCCTAAGCTATGTTTCCATCTTCTAACGGAAACTGTTCTTACGAACATGTATGAAACTTTGTTCCGCTATTTAGTGAGACTTCTATCTCGGTCAATCTATATAAAGCCTTTAAGCCTTGTCTTTCCTATCAGAAGTTAAACTCTTGTAGATGCTACGAGAGACTAGCCTCGTTAGGCATAAGTTTTTCTACTTGAATTCAGTAGATTTTGAAATTTGCTTTCCAAGGTTTAGGCTCAATGATTATAAGTTTTTGGAGGTTATGCTCGGCGAGTTTAGAACTCGGCATTTAAGATAAGGACTAAGTTCTAGTCGTGGATTTTAGAATTCGGTATAATTCCTTTACTTTTAATCAGCTTTTTTAGGTTGAGTTCGGCGAGATTTTAAGACTCGGCCTAAAAGATAATTTAGATTTTGCAAGAATTTATCTCGGGTTACATACGGTGTAATCCGGTCTTTTTTTTAATGCCGACTTGCGACAAAAGAATATTTTTTTATTCAGTTCTAGCTGGATCCAGAGGCTACCTACGTACCAAAAAGGGATTAAGTCAAGACGTAGTTCTCATTACATAACTAATGAAGTAGATAGTAATGCGTTAAGGGACGCATTTAGTTTGCCGAGAAAGTGATTTGCTAGTAGTAACATTGCTTGAAGTTGATGGAATTCCAACTCCAAGAAAATCCTTCCATGGTGGTAATTTCGTAGACGCTTAGTTTGACTTCTTCGAAAATAATATATGGTCCTTCCCAATTGGCGCTGAGTTTTCCAGCATTGAGTTCAGCCATCTTTTCGAAGACTTTTCGGAGTACAAGATCTCCAATAGCAAAGTGCCATCCGTGAACTTTCTTCTTGTAGTATTTTTTGGCTTGTTATTGATAATTTTGTACTCGGATGAGGGCTTCATCACGTTCCTCTTCCAAGTCATCAATGCTATTTTCCATGACATTATTATCTGCGTCTTTGTTCTCAGAAAGACGTTCGCAGCGCAGAGTCGGCACTGCAATTTTTTCTGGAGCCAATGCTTCCATTCCGTGGGATAGAGAGAATGGAGTTCGCCCGGTTGATCGCCGAGGAGTGGTACGATGTGACCATAACAACCCTTCTAACTCAGAAGCCCAACTTCCTTTCTTTTCAGAAAATCTCTTCTTTAGACCATCAAAAATCAATTTGTTTGTGGCCTCTGCTTGACCATTACCTTTCGGGTTCTGAGGTGTTTATTTGCTCACTTGAATATTCCATGAATTTGATTACATCTCTATCCTTTATCTGGGAGTAAGCTTCTGCTTCGATCCACTTTGAGAAGTAGTCGATCATTACGAGCATGAATCTCTTTTGCCGGGAGAATGGTAACGGCTCAACTATATGCATTTCCTATCGTATGAATGGATAAGGTATTATCGCAGATGTTAACTCCTTGGTTAGAGCGTGAATAATGTGCCCGTGCCTTTGTCACTTGTCACATCTGGCAGTGTACTCGGCACAATCCTTGGACATGGTTGGCCAATAGTAGTCGAGTGTCCTAATCTTTTGAGTGAGTGTTCTTCCACTGTTGTGGTTTCTTCCTGCTCTATCATGCATTTTGTTGAGGATTTTGTTGACTTCCTTGTTGTGAACGCATGTAAGCAAGACTTCGTTTAAACTTCTTTGGTAAAGTTTTTCACCAATTTGTGTGTAGAAGGTGCTCTTTGCTTTTAGGTGTCGTGCATCCCATCTATCTTCTGGTGTTTCACCGTCGATGATATAGGCTAAGATTTCATCTCGCTAGTCTATTTTCTTCTTGGAGTTCCGTTTGGTGTCTGCCTTCACAAAATCAGAATCATCTCGGACTTCATCTATTACTGAGACTTGTTCTATATCTCCCTTTGGTAGGCTTATGCTTGGCCTATCTATGCTTTCTACCGGGATGATCCATTGTTGGATAGTATCTGTTATGGATGCGAGAGCGGCGAGGGAATCAGTAGATGTATTCTTGGATCTTGAGATTTTGCTGATTTGAAATCTCAAATCCTTGGTTATCTCTTTTACCACGCGGAGATAAGCTTCCATTATGTTGTTCTTTGTGTCGTATCCTCCGTTTACTTGATTGATGACAAGTTGGGAGTCGCAGTAACAACTAATGTCAGTGGCCCCGACTTCTCTTGCCAAATTTATTCCTGAAATTAATGCCTCGTATTCAGCTTCGTTGTTTGAGGCTGGAAACGCAAGTCGGAAAGATTGTTCCATGATTTCTCCCGTGGGGCTTTCTAGTCTGATTCCCACTCCTGAGCCGTGTTGTGAGGAAGATCCATCTACGTAGATTTTCCATGTTTGGTTTTCTTCTAAGCTCAGAGGCTCTAAGTCTAGTGATAGCTTGATTATGAAGTCGGGTAGGACTTGTGACTTTGCACTTGTTTGTTGTTTGAATTCAATATCATACTCGCTCAGCTCTATTGCCCATTTCGTTAGTCATCCTGACTGGTTTGGACTATGCAGTATTGTTTGCAATGGGTGATTCGTTAACACTTTGATGGTGTGCGATTAGAAGTAAGAGCGCAACTTCCTTGCTGAGGTAACCACTGCTAATGCGAGTTTCTCTGTAGTTGGATATCGGGACTCAGCTCCGTCCAATGACTTGGTGATGTAAATGATTGGGTACTGAGTTCCTCTGTCATCTTGAACTAGTACGCCACTAACTGTCGAGGTGGAAACGATATGTACAAGTACAATGATTCACTATGTTCTGACTTAGCGAGTATTGGAGGAGTTGAAAGATATTCCTTCAGTTTGGAGAAGGCGTTCTCGCAGCTTTCGTCCCATTTAAATTCTTTATTTCCATGCAATTAGTTGTAGAATGGTAGACATTTGTCTTTCAAGCGTGATATGAAGTGATTCAGGGTGGCTATCCATCCTGTCAACCTCTAAACTTCTCACTTATTCTTCAGAGATGGTAGTTCTTGAATTGTCGTGACCTGTTTTGGGTTTGCTTCGATTCCTCGTTAAGTGACTACGTAAACTAGGAATTCCCCTGACATGACACCAAAGGTGCATTTTGCCGGATTGAGTTTCATTTGATACTCATTCAGAGTTTTGAATCAACGGGCCAAATGATCAACGTGGTTTTCAATCCTTAACGATTTTCCTAGCATGTCGTCAATATATACTTCCATGGTTTGCCCAAGTTGGTTAGCAAACGTTTTGTTTACGAGGCGCTGATAGGTAGCTCCAGCGTTCTTCACCCCGAATGGCATTACCTTGTAGAAGTGCCTCGCTCCGTGATGAACAAAGTTTTTTCCATGTTGTCAGGATGCATTTAGATCTGGTTGTATCCTGAGAAGGCATCGATAAATAAGAGAAGCTTGTTCCCGGCTGTTGCTTCGACTGCTCGGTCGATGTTTGGCAATGGGTAGCTGTCCTCTAGACATGCTTTATTGAGATCGGTGAAGTCTATGCAAACTCTCCACTTTCTGTTCTTTTCGGGAACGACTACCAGAATTGCCAGCCATTCTGGGTATTGAACCTCGGTGATTGATCCAATTTCAATCAGTTTCTTTACTTCTTCGATTATGGCCTTTGTTCTTTCTGGCCCGAGCTTTCTTCTCTTTTGCTTTATCGGCTTGTACGCCAGATTGACGTTTAGTCTATGACTTGTGACTATCGGGTCAGTTCCAGGCATATCACTTGGTTTCCATGCGAATGTTGCCACATTCTCTTCAAGGAGTTGTATTAGCTTTTCCTTGATAGGTTTACTTAGGTCGATTCTGATGCTCACACTTTTTATCGGATTGGCTAAGTCAATGTTAACAAGTTCGATAGTTTACTGATCGGCATTCTCGAGAACGGGAGATTTGGTAAGCGCTTTTCTTCCTATTGATGCCATAATCATGCATGATTTGTTTCTTAGCTTTAGCTCGGCGATGAAACAAGTTCTGGCTATTTTCTGATCGCCCTTAAGAGTGTAGAGTCCTTCGTTTGTTGGGATCTTAACGCATTGATGATAGCTTGATGGCACGGCTTTTATCGCGTGTATCCAAGGTGTTCCTAAGATCATGTTGTAGATGGGTGGTTTATCTACAACAAGTAGCTTGATCCATCTCGTGAGTCTAGCAACTCGGATAGCTAACTTTGCTATTTCGATTACGTTGATTGTGCTTCCATCAAACGCGGTCAAGGTTCTGTCCACGGGTTTGAGATGGATGTCTGGCAGTGCCATTTTATCGAGAGTCTCTTTGAAGATGAGATCTACCAAACTCCCAGTATCAATAAGAATTCGCGAAACGTCACAGCCTGCAATTTGGAGTTTGATAACTATGGGATCATTGTGTGGGAAGCTAACTCCTTTGACGTCTTCCACAGTGAAAGTGATCACCGAGTCTATGACATGCATGCATTCTTGGACAGGCTCTTGGTTGACTGAGGCGACTACTTTTGGCTAATATTTTTTGATTGAATGAATAGTAACATCACAAAACTATAATCCGCCCATGATTACACCAACAAAACTCATGGATCTCAAGATCTGTCGTTGTCTCCTTCTGGCTTTTGCTGCTTTGCTAGTTCAGAAGCGCCAGCTTTTGGGCTTGCTGATTTGAAGGCGTCTTCTCGTTGCTCAGCTTCTTTCTGCTTCTGCCCTTTATACCTCTAGGTTTCTTGTTCCGAGACCTCCAATTCTTCTTTGCTGAATTTTTCAGCAAGGAACTCTTGCAGCTGTTTGCATTTCGCAGTCGAATGGCCTGCTTTTTTGTGGAAACCACAATATTCGTTCTGATTGTAGGTATTTTTGAACAATTTATCATGGGGACTATTATTCTCCCCAACTCGAAAAGCGGTTGCCGAGTTTGCCTTGCCTTTATTGTGCTGCCTAGGCTCGTAGTACATCTCTTTTTGCTCCTTGACTGCCGAATTTCGCTGCATACTCTGGTTTTATGAGAAGATTTGTTTTTCCTCTACATATTTGGCATATCTAGCTGCCTTACATAAGGCATCAGAGATCGTATTGGTCCTGTTAACAAAAAGGTCTTGTTTTAACGCCTCATCTGTCACCATTCCAGTTGGAAGGGCTTTGATTGCCATATCGTCACTAACTTTGGCCTTGGTTAGTATCTTCTTGAAGTGTCCAAGATACGACTTCAAGGATTTGTCAAAGCCCTGCCTCAAAGATCTGAGTTCAGCGGTTGAGGTGTCCTAGTTGACGAACATAGCATATTGCTTCATAAATAACTCAGCAAGTTAGTTTTAGCTTTCAATGGACCCGGCGGGAAGCTTGGTGAACCATACCAAGGCATCTCCAGTTAAGTTTTCCGCAAAGTGCTGGCAGTAGGCCGCATCTTCGTTGTCTACGGTGTAGTTGGTACCGTTCATTATGACATTGAAGGTGCTCATAAACTCCATGGGATCCGAGTTTCCCTCATAAAAGGGGCATCGAAGTTGCAACCCTCTATTTACCGAGACTCTCCATAGTCGCGGTGCGAATGGCGAATTATGCGCCTGAGCTAGGATCCTTCCTATCTCGGGTGCTGAGCTAGTAGCTTGATGGAATTTGAACTTGATGTCATCCATAATCTTTAATACTGTGGCAACATCCAAAGTCACTTGGTTTTGCTGTCTTGCTGCGTTCGGTATGGCAGAGTGATCTTGTATCGAAGTGGTGGCCGGTTGTGGACTTGGAAAGTCCCAGAATAGTGTTCTCTGAACACTAGCCAATGGTTCAGCGCACGGTCTGCTGACTTGAGTAGCTGGGAGGCTACTCTCGTTCAAGCGTGATTTGAGCCGATCAAACCTCTCGGCATTCCTTCGATCAGAGGCTTCTTGTTGTGCAATCAGGTTACACACTAAAGTCTTGAGTGTCGGCGACCCCGGTGGTGGTGGTGGAAGGTCTTCATCCTCCTGAGTTTCCTATCGACCCTCCTTCTGAGTCTGAGTCGTGTCCATTGTTGATCCGTCTGCTGGTGAGCTTATGGTGATTTCTCTGTCCACCATATTCCTAGTCTCAGAGTTTCCTCTTTCTTTTGTGAAGATGTCCTTTGATATCTTCCCCACAGATGGTGCCAACTGTTGGAACCAGGTTTAGCACAGTTGGTACTAAACAGTGGTTCCTGATTAAAGAGAAGGGAAGATTGGCAAGGATACTTGTTGATTTGAACGGGAGTAAGAGTTTAGTTAACTAAGTAATAGGATTGGTGAAGGCCAAATTGGTGTTCTTATTAAACTTCTAATGTCTAAGAAGAAGATCCTCCTTACAGAAGGATTACACCTCTATTTATAGTTTTTAGAGGCGGTTTACATGTTTAGAAAATAAAGGAAGATTTACAAATCTTGTTGATAAGACTGAATCTGTTAAAATTCGAGTTCGATTTGCAGAAGTTTTCCATATCAGAATAGGAAAACTCTTGTTTATTGTATGCTGACGTGTCATCCGACTTCCCTTCAGGTTCATAGAATCTTCCGAGACGAGACATTTTGCCGAGTCGAATATCTTGTCCGAGTTGAAAAATTAGTGCTTGCAACCGGTTGGTTCTTTTATATTCGACCCGTTGTTTTGGTGGACCAAAATAGAATCTCGGATCCACCTCCAACATATAGGTACTTACATATATTGTTAATATCAGTTTGTAGAATGTAAATTCTATAGAAGATAAACATCACAATAAGATTAAAACTAAGACTTAAACTCAATGTTATCTATAAAGTTAGATCGACAATTCGATTCTCTTTCTTTTTTCTTCTTCTCTTGAAAAAAATATATAAAGTCAAACATCAAACAGAGTTGGTGTTTCTGTTTTCTTATGGATTATGAAAAATGTTAAAAATAAGGACTACATGATGATATCAAAAAAAGGTCACACGACGAATAAATGTCTGAACCAAATAAAAAAATTAGCAGTGAAGTAATGTAGTACGTAAAATTATAATGAGAGTACATATTTAAAATGATTTTCAAACATAATCAGTTTTCAAACGTCCCTATTAGCAGTTATTAAAAAAAAAACTTCTCATACTTTTCGAAAATGGTAGGCTCATTTATTTTAATTACGTTAATTGAAATGTAATTTACAAAAAAAAAACATATAAATAGATTTGGAATCTGTAATTGTCTTTTGTTAGCAACTACAAAAAAGAAATATTATGTCTTTTATTTATAACAGTTAACCTGTAATTATTAGATATTTTTTACCAATAAACTTTCTTCTTTTATATAGATATGCATGAATTTAATAATTTTTAATTAACAAATTCATATATCAAGAAAATTACAATAAACATTCTCAGTTTTGAGTAAGATTTTTATTTTTGAGATTTACATTAGATTATACACACATATATATATATATATATATATAATAAAGATTTTCCAAAAAAGATCACAATCATAGAATCTTCAAAACCAATTACAAAACTTGTTTTTTTTAAGGAAGAATTGCAGAAATATCCTACAAAAGAGGACATTTTTATCATTACCCATATTTTTGTATATTTTCAAAAAATACCCCATATCATGGAAAATTAACCAAAATACTCTTAAATTATTATTTTTATTATATTTTATATATTTTTCAAACTTATTTCCTGCTAAAATTTTTACTGCCACAAAAAAGTTTCCCGTCAAATTTTTTTCTCTCAATATTTTTCGAGTAAAAATTTTATGAGAAATTTATAAAATTTATTATAAGAAAGCTTCTTATAAATTTTATAAGGTGGTTATAAAAAATTTATAAGATTTCTAAAAAAATTTATAAGGTGTTTATAAAAATTTATAAGGTGTTTAATAAAATTTTTTGTAAAACTCTCTTATAAAATATTTTGGTGAGAATTTTTTTTATATAATATTTTCTTACAAAATTATTTTTCATAAAAAAGTTTTTAGCTAGAAAATATTATTTGTTAAAAATTATTTTTTTTATGAAAAAAATTTCATTAAATTTTTTTTTTGGCAAGAAAAACTTATTTTGTTAAAAACAATCACAAAAACAATTTATAAAAAATAATCTGAGGGTATTTTTGTCATTTTTTATTAGTGAAAGGTATTTTTGAAAATATAAATTTCAAGGGATATTTTTGCAAAATGATATACTAATAAGAGCACTTCTTAACATACTTATTTTTTTTAAGGAAATTTAAATAAGTTCAAAAAATGTGATTTAAAAGATATTATGAAAAGTCATAACCTAATAAAATTTATATATAAATAAAAATAGCGCAAACTTAAATTCATAGTAGTTATAATTACATTTAAATTTTCAACTTTTTGCCAACTATAACTTTATTAAAAGGGAATTTTCAAGCATTACATTTGAAAGTAAAAAACTGGGACAATAAGATAACAGTTCCCAATACTCATTCGATTGCAGTAAGACTTTTTAGTAAGTGTATCAACACAGGTATTAACTTCTCGAGGAATTCATTTAAATTCTATATTAGAGAATTGTTGTTGCCGTGAAGTGACTTTAATCTAATGCAGATGGTAAATCCCATAAACGTAGATATTTTCACACAATCAGAAATTAAATTCTACTACGTACATTATGAAGAAACTTAGCTAATAGATCAGCCATTTGTAGCCAATATTAACCCCAAAAAAACAAAAAATTGATATTGCCAAGCGTGAATAGTGACAATGTAGCTCTGTACCCGTAAATTGGGAGATGGAGAACTGAGTGCTTGATATACCCGTTGAAGATATCTTTCCTGAAGCCAAGTTCCCAAGCAGATCGCTCCAAATTAGTGTCGAACTCCTAGCCTCTTCATGAGTATAATGACCTTTAAATTGACTTATTCCATAATGCAGAACTAAACAATTACTATCTCTAATTACCCAACCTAAACCAGATGGTGAATCGTCTAACTGATGTGATTCATCATAATTATACTTCACCCAGCCAAATGGTGGAGGAAGTCATTGTCGTTGTCTTGCATACTTTCTTATTGTGTCATTAGGGTAGATGGATTTGTAGCTATTCTCGTGTGTCAGACTCTGACTCAGAGCAACTATAGGTTCATGTCTCACAGGCACAAAGGTGATTGCGACCATAGACTAAGGTATTTCTACTCTTCCAAAGGCGTCATAAAAGCCAAAAGAAAAGACTTCGCTGTAACTGTGATAGATTCCGATCATTGTATATTTTTAGGAAAACACATATATTATCATAGACGGACCAGTTTGGAGATGTAATGGTTTTCGCTGGATAGCTAGAGTAGCACCATTTAAATGTATATGTTGGCAACAAAGCCATTTCTTTTTTAATAAAATGTTACAAATAAATAGGCACAACCATAAATTTAATTTTACCATTTAACAATGTTATTTAGTTAAAGAAATAAATAGTTGTAATATATTATATACATTTTAAAAGTACAAAACTTGACATTGTAAATTACATTTATAACAAACAAATTGATAATATCAAGTAAAATTTATTTATAAGAATTAGCTTTTTTTGGTGAAAAAACTTTTGTCCTTGAAAGTTCATATAGAGAACGAGAATCATTGTTTTTTCCTAATTGATGAAAGAATCTCTAAATTACAATACCATTTAAAATGATTCAATAGATGATACCCACATTTGAATTTTAAATTGAATAATAAAACATATAGTAGAAAGTCATATTGTTTAAGGATGATTTTCATACTAGAATCTTGTAGTAGTGCTAATGCTGCATCCAAACTTTATTGCATGCAACTCATATAAAATGATTTTAAATAATAAGCATTAAGGTTTTCATATATAATTAATAAGTCAAAAGTTACTATAAACAGATTTATATTTTGAGAAGAAAGTATTTGGGATCTTCATTAAATTTTTATATTTAAAATTTTTAAAACATTCTGCATTAATATCATCACTACAAATATCCTTGGTTAAATTGATAATTGTAGAAATTGCCTTTAATTTAAAATAAATAAATTTTGTAAAATATGTTTAAAAAATAGAATAACGACACTCACTAATTTGCATTTATCAAAACTAAAATTGTAGAATAACAACACTAAATAGAACACAATTATAAATTTAACAAAACCAACCATGGAAACAGATTTCTAAAATATATATAAATAGATTTAAAAAAATATGATTAAAAAGATGTTATGAAAAGTCATAACTGTATATTACATATAAATATATTTATTGGCAAAAAATGCATTTCTTCTTAGTAAGAAGTTATAGATGAATAAACACAACTATAAATGAAAAGATATGAAAGAAAAGACACAGTAAAATGTTAGAAATAAGTAGAAACAACATATAAATACTATAAAAAAGTTTTTATGGAAAGAAACAAAGACACAACCGTACATTACATTTATTGAGATTGTTATTATTTTATAAATTTATTAATAGATTATATCAAATAAAAGAAATTTGAGATCTTTCTCTAGAAGTATGTCTGTTATATCAAATGAATTATTTAAATTAATTGATATATTATATCAGTTAAAGGAAATTTGAAGTCTTCTCCATTCAAAACGATTCTCGGTTCCTAAACCTTAGCCGCGGTGTTTCATCATTCTACCTCGCCCAGTGAACGACAGCTGGTGGCTCTTTTAGCATTGTTGCCGTTCACCTCTTTTGCTCCCTCTGCTAGTGATTCTAGGCTTTCTTCTTTGGCAACGTTTGATGTCTGGACTGGTGACAGTGAACTTCATTGAACAGGCGTTGTCACCGTCAGATTTCTCATGGTGTTGGCTTTATCCGAGATGTTAAGCTCCGCCAATCTGCATCTTTTGCCGGAGGAGTCGTCGCCACGAGGTGCTTGTTGGTAAGTCTCTCTCGTTAATCCTTTCTTCTTTCAGTTGGTTCACCTACTTAGCTTGTGTTGGTGTAAGCTTTAGTTGAGTAGATCTTGGTTAAACTTTGATAGGTCATAGGCCACATCTTGTGTTTTAGGTCTTGATATCTACTATCCTAGTTGATCGTTGTGTCCTCATTCAGTTCGATCAGTACATGAGCCATTTTTAGGTTTGATTTCTCTGGTTTAAGCATTGGTACCGTTCCTTGTTTGTACACTTAAGACCTGGTCTATTGTTGGACTCTATCATGGTGTGATTTGGTCGACTATGATTCAACCTTGCCCCAAAAGTTGTGTTTCATGTTCTCGTTTTTTTCTGCCATTAGTTTGTTTATGTCTCGTCTTCAACTTTGCTCAGTTTTTTTTTCGCAACTTCGAGTAGTTCTAGTTCTCGATTTCACTCTTGCTTGTTTTGGTAACTATTTCTTCATATGTGAAGCACTTTTATTTGCCATAGGAGGCTCCACCATCAGTTTGGGTTTCAGGTAAATTTTGGTGGTTTTGATTAATGGATTAGGGGTAGTAGATATTCGGGTTCAAATCTTCAAGGTTCTTAACCTAGTCCTTTCTTAGTCTCTATTTTAATTTCCCTCCTTTGGACTTTTGTCTCAAGGGAAATTTTGTCTTCCATCGGCTTTTGTATTAAAACAGTATTTCACCTTGGTTTAAGTTAGTAAATCGTTAGACAACAAAAAAACGAAGGAAATTTGAAGTCTTTCTTTAATATTATATATTGTATATATAACGTATAATCTAAGGTATTTGATATATTATATCAAACGAAGGAATTTTATGTCTTGTATATACAACATATAATGTGAGTAGAGATGTTCCTATGAATAAAAGAAAGAAATTCATTTCAAATCCCTTAGATAAATATATTTTTTGGGTCCCAACTTTTTAGTGGTTTTTTGGTTTATATATTATAGAAACAATGAGTTTTCTATCTATTTAAAACTTTTTTTTTCAAGGAGTAGATTTTTTTTTGGAAGAATTATATTATTTTTGAAATTATTTTGGATCTAATTTCAGCTGTCTCTACTAAAATTTAATTTTTCTCAAATTTAGAATTGATTAAATTTTATTTTTGATCAGTTATATCACAAAATGGCTTAATTAACATATATAAAAAAATACTGAGAACAACTATACAAATTTTGTTAGTTTTTTATTATTTAAACCACTAAGAAGAAATAATATATTGTAACAAAAACATTTTTTTATTAATATATGTTATTTTAAAACTATATCATATTTATGTTATATAAAATTTATATTGCAAATACTGTTTTAGTTGTTTTAGACCCGTGTAACTCAGCATGACACTAAATGTGAGGTAGTTGGTATGTATATTACATAAAATTATGGTAAGTTGAAGTCTTTCTTTAAGGGTATCCAAACGAAACTGCGGGTGGCGTAACATGAGGTGAGTGGTCATGTCGTGACTTTCGTAACATGACTATAATATACCGATTAAAAGACTTACCTTTTCAAGGAAGTAACCTCACTTGGGTTGGGAAATGTTAGACATATTTGGTTAGGAGTTGGTTGGATTATGCGATGGGGAATGATGAATGGCGAGCTACCTATCATGCATCAGAGGTCGAGTATTTATCCTTAGCTGGATCAGATCATAGTTCATACATAAGCAAGATCCACTATGATACTATTGTTTATTTGATTGGAAAATACTTCTTTATTTCTTAAGAGCGTAATCAACTCAATTAGTACTTAGCTTTTTAATATTCAAAAAACTGAAGACTCTTAGCAATAAACAAAGACTTAAACTGAAACATAACGTAAAATTTGGTCAGTTTTGACCTCTTATATTTTCAACAACTTTGCAGAGACTAAATCACGTTCCAACACTTCTCCTTGCCTTAGTTTCTGCAAACCCCTAACTTGACTCTTAACTCTTCGAATCTTGACCTTGGTAATGCTTTTCTGAATATGTCAGTTACTTGATCTTTTGTAGTGCAGTATGCCAGCTTGATTATTCCATTTTTCAGTTCCTCCTTGAGATGGTAGAGCTTGATCTTGAAGTGTTCGGTTTTTCCATGAAAGATAAAGTCCTTTGAAATAGCAATAGCTTCCTGATTGTCGATGAAAATCTTTGTTGGCTTCTTCTGTTTCATATTCAGATTACTTAGTAATTTTTGATCCAGATGACTTGATTTACAGTATCATTTGCTGCTATGAACTCTGCCTCAGATATACTATGTGCTACCACTTCTTGCTTTCTAGAGCACCAAGAAAATATTCTGAAACCAAAACCAAAATAGTAACCCATTGTGCTTTTCATATCATCCTCAGATCCTGCCCAATTACTGTCTGAAAAACCAACAAGCCTGAAGTTTTGACTGCTCTCAAACTTAATACCATACTTAATTGTTCCTTTGATATATCTCATGACTCTTTTAGCAGCTTGAAAATATAACTCACTTCCACAGTGCATGAATCTTAATAGAAGACATACAACAAACATAATATCAGGTCTTGTTGATGTCAAATACATCAAGCACCCGATCAAGCTCATGTATTGCTTTTCATCTATTTTATCACTTCCATCTTCTTTGATAAGCTTGTATTTCACATTCATTGGTGTATCCATGCTTTTACACTCTTCCATTTGAAACTTTTTAGAATCTTTGTAGCATACTTCCTTTGATGTACAGAGATTCCTTCATCATTTTGCTAAATTTCCATCCCCAAGGAGTAGGACATTAATCCACGATCAGTCATCTCAAATTCTTTAAGGATCTCTGCCTTAAATTCACCTACCTTTTCTCCATTTCTTCCTGTCACTAACAGGTCATCAACGTATATTGAAACAACCAACAACTCACCAGAGGATTCTTTTACATAAAACGTGGCTTCACTTGGACTTTTAATGAATCTCATTTGTTGAAAATACTCATCGATTGTACTATACCAAAAACGTGGAGCTTGCTTCAAGCCATACAAGGCCTTTTTTAATAAATAAACTTTCTCCTCCTGTCCTTTTATTTTGAAACCATTTGGTAGTTCTACATATATCTCTTCCTATAGTTGCCCATTTAAGAACGCAGATTTCATATCTAGATGATAACCTTCCATTTATGTTGCATAGCTAACGCAAGCATCATCCTTATCTTATCCAGCCTTGCTTCTGGAGCAAAGGTCTCTGAATAATCCACTCCGTTGATCTGGTTGTAGCCTTTTACCACTAGTCGTGCCTTGTGCTTGTTTATCAAACTATTAGAGTTAAGCTTGGTTCTGTAAACCAACTTGACACCTATTATCTTCCTCCTTGTTGGTTTATCTACCAGTTCCCATCTTCCATTCTTATCTATCATCTTGAGTTCTTCAACCATTGCGTCTAACCATTTCTGATATTTCTCAGCTTCTTCATAATCTGTCGGTTCAAAAACTGCAATGTTACATTGTTCGTAAATGTTTGACAATAATCTTGTACCTCTAACAGGTTTGTCATCAACATCTTCTTCATTGTGATGATTTTTGGCGTAATTTGTATTCCTTCAAATTTTTCCCACCTCCATTGCTTTTCTTCCATAAATGTAACATCCCTGCTCACAAGAAGTTTCCCATTTTGTAGTTGAAAAATTATGTAAGCTTTGCACGTAGTACTATAGTCGATGAATGCTCCAGGCTCAGCTCTTCTATCAAATGTCACGCTTCACATCTTAAACATGAGAGAAACATAGACATCCAAATGTTTTAAGGTTGGTAATGTTTGGTTTGTAACCGTTCCAGACTTCATAAGGTGTCTTCTTCTCAAGTTCTTTGGTTGGCATTCTGTTGAGTAGAAACACCGCCGTGTTTGCTGCTTCTGCCCAAATTTTCTTTGGAAGGTTCTTCTCAAACATCATACAGCGAGCCATTGCCATAATGCTTCTATTCTCTCTTTCACTTACACCATTTTGTTGTGTTGTGTAAGGGGTTGTAAGCTGATGCTCTATTCCAGAATCATCACAAAACCTTCCAAATGTTTTGTTCATGTACTATGTTCCATTATCTGATCGTAGGATCTGTAACCTGCAGTCACTTTGATTTTTAACCCAGTTCTTGAATATATCATAAACCTCATACTTTGATATTAGGAAGTAAGTCGAACAAAATCTGCTAGAGTCATCAATGAAGGTGATGTAATACTTACTACCGTTTAGAGAAGGCGTGCTCAAAGGTCCTCTAACATCCGTGTGGACCAGCTGCAACCAGTAACATTTTTTATCAAGCATGATTTGTCTTTAAAGCTTATTTCAAAACCCTTTTCTAGTAACTGTTCGACACTAAAGAGATTCTTATCAAGTTTTGGAACATAGAGTACATCTTGAATGTACCTTACACCGACTACACTTTGAATGACTACAGTTCCTTGTCCCTCAGCCATGAGAAAACACCCATTTCTGATTTTGACTTTTGATTTTATTGTTCTTTCAAGTACCTTAAACCTCTCCACATCGTTTGTCATATGATTCGGATAACCATTGTCAATTAGCCAAGCTTTATTTGTCACAACATCTACGCCAAAACACATAGCCACAAACAGCTCCTCTTGATTTTCTTCGATTGAAGCACTTGTTTCTTCTCTTTGTGGTTCCTTACACAATTTTTTAATGAGTCTTAATTTTCCACATTGTCTGCATTTGATGTCTGTTCTCTACCAACATCTTCGTTCTAGAGGTCCTGATTTTTTGTAGTGGGAACAGACTTCCTTGTTATCTGTCTTGTAAGATTGTTCTCTTGATTTGTAATTCCGCTTCTCATAGCTTCCTGAGTTTCCAGTTCTTGCCTGAAAAGCCTCTTCCATGGCTCCTTCTTCCCTTATTGATCTTCTTTGCTCTTGAGCGTGCATTGCATTTACTAGTTCTGCCAATGTAATTGTTGATAAATCCTTAGTCTCCTCAAGTGAAGAGTTCTTCGCTTCACATCATTCTGGAACTTACACAAGAATCTTCTCAACGATTCGTTCATCTGAGAAATCTTTTCCCAAAAGTCTCACTGTAACACCCTAAACCCACAAATTCATGTTCAACACATTTTTAGTAAAGTCTTGGGCAGCCCTTACACTTAACTATTTCAAGTTCCATATTTCACTAAGTCAAAATTCAATTTTTAAATGAAAAGTGACAAGCCCAAACATACATAATTAAAGACGGTTCCATTTTTATTCAATTCAAATCGGTGNAACTCAACTTAGATGGTAACTTAACAAAATCCCAAAACAGTTCTAGCATCAAGTTCAATTTAAAAAGCATAAATAAAAACACGATTTCCCTCCTAAATCCATCTTCTCTTCCCTCCGCCTTGGTCTCGCACCTACT
>OVBA01001790.1:0-39913 GCA_900406435.1 Lepidium aucheri | reverse complement strand
CACGGAAACCAACGGGTTTACTCGACATCCTACGACAACCCACGGTCCTTAACCTATTTCACCCAACTCTTCTTCTTCCTCACTTCTTCGCTGCTGAATCTTCGATATCTCTCCCGCCGCGACTCCGACTATCCTCTCCTCCGGTGAATCGAGCACCTGATACACAATGGACAATATGTAAGTTATTCATCTCTATTCTTCCTTTGTAGTTAGATTTAGGTTTTAGTTTTGAAAAATATTTGATTTTGAAATGTGATGTTGATTTTAGATGAATTAGGTGTTGTAATTAGGTTGATAACATGGGGTTTAGACCGAATATGGGCTCCGATTTGTGTAGGATTGGAGTTAATGGCGTGAATCTGTTTGTTTTACAAGGATTCTTTGTTGAAATTTCTAAAGATTGTCAAGAACGAGTTTTTTTTATCAAGAACAGATTTTTTTTTGAAAACCTTATTTTTTTTGGGATTGTTGTTAGGAATTGAAAAGAATTAAGTTAGAATACATAAAATTATTTTTGAAAATTGTATAATAAAATAGTTTGAAAATTTCTCTTTTCCGTAATTTTTTTTGTTATAATGCACACATAATTATTGTAAGTTTATATACTTTTATATCTATATATTAATATACGCAAGACATCTATATAACTATGCATATATATATTTATATATTAGTATGTAGAAATAAATATGCAAATATTACATATATATACATGTCATTTATTATTTTAAAATATTCTTATTTAAAACAATTTATTTATATAAATATATATATATATATATATGTCTAAAAAGTTATATATATTAATTTTGAAATAAAAACTTTAAGTATAAATATTAGAATATAAATTCTAAAATCATTTTTTAAAAAATACGGGTTTTCCAAAAATAAAATTTTATGTTATTAATAGGGATTTTTCGTATGAGGATTTTCATCGAGACGTCCCGCATCGATCATCGGAGCACGATTCTGATCGTACTCCGAGTCCACTGCGTGTACCACCTCCTGGTCGAGTGCCTGATTCACAGGCCAGCCTTTCTACTACCTCACAACCCCTTAATCTGACGATCGAGCAGATTCTTGGGAGTGAGGGTCGAGGTCATTTGAGATTCCTCGATCCTAAACTCGAAGTCCAAAACTCGACATGGTATTTATTCTTACAAATTTCTATTTTCTTACAAATATAAATAATTTTTATTAAGCATATATAAAAAAATTAAACCTCTTATCTTAGATTTTGCTACGAGGGCGAAATTGTTACATACATAAAGCACATGATTCACGAACAAACTTTACGGCGCATACCCTACCTATAACAAATTCCCGTTGTGGGTTAACGAGCAATGGTTCAAATCATTTGCGGTATTAATTTTTATTTTTTATTGTTCCATTATTTTATATTTTTAAAATATTTTAAACTTAACAACTTATATGGTTATCATCAAAATTGTCAACCAGCAACATTTCAACTGGGCAGTCGAAAACACACCTCTAGTAAAGAAAAAGTTTGAGGAGCAATGTAGTGTCTCGTATAGTAACCACATCCATGCCTGGAAGACTGCATGGGAGAAGGACCCATCTACCAAACCGTATGGGTGCCCACAGGAATGGTTGCAGGGGTTTATTGAGTACTGGAGTTCTCCCGCCTTAAAGAAAATTTCTGATCAGAACAAGAAGAACCATCGAGGAGGACAAGACGTTAAAGTAAAGGCGTCGGGTACCCACAACGCCGGCTGTCATACATTCGAGCGCGTTGAGCGCGATATGGTAAGTTCGATATACTTGTTTTACATAATTATAGATACATCATTAACTATAACAACGAATAACTTTTATTTTGTAGATGGCTAAGAATGGATGCATACCTGATTGGCTCAGCCTAATGAGGGGTTGTCACACTGGGAAGAAGTCAGGGAGGATCGAGAACCCTAAGGTGTTGGAGGTCATTCAGAGGGTGGAGCAGAGGATGGAGAAGCTCCAAACACAGATGACTCAGGACGGAGCTACCCCGTCTGTTACACTTTCGCGAGAAACCGTCAACCAAATTGTCGTTGAGGTAGACTTAATATTCATATATTGTTTATTACTATTATTTACATTTCTTTTTAAAAATATCTAATTACATTTGATAATTACTGGAAACTCCTTGCACCAAAGGTCGACGACTAGGCCTTGGCAAACTAGTTACCGCAGATGTTCAGCCTGCTGGAGTTGACCTGAGTCAAGGATTCGGTTTAAGTCAGCAAGAGCGATAGGAGCTAGTGACTCTCAGGGCCAACCAGGCGACCATGATGGAGAGACTCCAAGAGAATGACGAACGACATGGGCAACATGAAGCAAGGTTTGCTGCGAGTCAAGCACAAATAGCAAGATTACTCGAACTCATGCAACCAAGGAGTTTACCAGAAGATAGTGAAACACAAGATCCGAACTTCTAATTTTAGTTTTTTTTAAAAATATTTTTATTACATTTTGTTTATAAATTAAATATTTTGATTAACATAATTTTTTCATTTGCAAATTTATAAAAATAAATATTTTCGAATAAAAATAATAAAACTTATTATTTTTAAATTACAATAAAAACGTTCTGTCGGTTTCCATCGGCCAAGATCTACGAAAACCAACGAAATAAGAGCTACGAAAAGCAACGGCAACCTTGCAATGGAATCCTACAGAAAATAAACCAACGGACAGCTACGGACAGAGACCTACGGTTACCCACGAAAAAGTACCAACGGACACCTACGGGAAAAAGAACCTACGGTTGAACCAACGTTAAGCTACGGACAATAAAATCTACGGTAACCCACGGCATATGGCGACGGAAACCTACGGATAACACGGCCTACGGTAACCCATGGTGTAGATAACCTACGGAAACACACGGCACTCACCGACGGCTAACTACGTCTTTTATCCTACAGAAAGCCACAGAAATAACCAACGGAAATCTACGACCGCAACCGGTAGGTGTCCGTCGGTTAAACCCATGGTCACCAACCAAACTCCTCAAAACCAACGAGTCTAAGCCTACCACCTCATTCCGTCAATTTCTGTTGGAAATCGCTCTATTCCTACGGAAACCAACGGAATTAGCTGTAGGTTTTGGTTTTGTTTTCTTATAGTGTCACACACCTGCTCAAATTAGTTTCCTTTAACTTTTTAATTATACAGATGCATCTCAAGTAATTTTCTTTTGATGCGAATAACATGTCTCAAGTTTTGCATGACAAAATCCTGCCATTGGCTGATGTTGGTATTGGAGTTGAGGAGGCGGTCATCACATTCGATGGTATTGCAATCCTCACACCTAGATAAAGAGTGTTGAGTTTATCATTTTATCATCCATTGTACTATTATTTCCCTACAACGTCTCATGACTACATAGTTGGTTTTTCTTTCTCAGGGGTCGTGACAGTGGAACCTCTTTTTCTTGTGTATACAAGTACAAGTTAATGACTTTAAAATCCAGTACAATAGTGCATTGTGTGTTAAAATGAAAACTCATTCAACTCTTCGAATATGCTATTTTGTAAAATGTTTTTCTAATTTCTTAGTTTGTTTTGTTTTTCAGTTACCGAGCCACTTCCCTGCAGTGATATTCTTGCTGATTAGAAGGTAATTTTGAACATTTTTTAACCAATTTAATTGCTTTTAGGCAACACACCACTCACTCACTATTCACCATATATGTAAAGCCATGTGTTCTCCTCATAACACCAATATTTTAATTGCTTATTGTGAGGTAAGGAACATGCAAATATCTATGAGTAATAACCCTTCTTTATGATGATGATGTCTATCAGTTTTAAAAAATATGTATATTTTTACTAGACAATGACATCAAAATCTTTATTGCTTATTGTCAAGGAAGGAACATGTGAATATCTATGAGTAATAATCCTTCTCTATGAGGTTCACACTACAACAAAATCTACGATATGAATACAAATAGTGAAGTACTGAACCAGAACAGTTCTCTTAAACCCAGCTTAGAGCTACTGCTATTGAAGAGGGAGGGCAAAGTTATGTCAAGAAGAGGTCATCAATCTACTTGAGTTTATTATTATGTTTCTCTTACTCTCACTATTATTACTATCTTTTTGATCATGAAAACAAATTGTATGTGATATTCTGCAGATACTCCTTAAATGGTTGGCACAATTGTTATTGGCTCTTAACAATTTCCACTCAAATTGTGTCGTTCACATGGATCTCATGGTATATAATACTACTTTACTTTTAGTGTTATGCGATTCATTTTGTGTTTTTTTTTGTTGAACTTAGCTCTCTTTATCTGTGTATCCTTGTAAATGCTCAAATAATATCCTTATGAGGGATGATCACATTCAGCTTGGTAAGATATCTGACAAAAACAGTCTTACTCTTCACTCAAAAGTTCACAATAGGAGTAGAGTGCAAAACCCATCCTTACTAGGTTTCTATTGGCTAGGTCTTTCATTAGACCTGGTGGTTTAAGCTTCGTTGTTGAAATGGTGTAAGTAGCTTACATAAGCTTTAGTTCTCTAAAGTTCTTTATATGTTGTCTTCACATGATGCTTCTACCCAAGTTTGCATAAGTAGGCTACAAAGCTTGGTCTTGTGACATTTTGCATAGCTGCTGGCATAAGTGAGTTAACGAGAAGTATCATATGAGATGAGGGAGAGACAGGTTCTTGTGGTAGTATCAATTTAAAACAAGTAAAACAGCTATAGGCTGGTGTTTTTCTAGATTACTTGTTTTCTTTGTATCCTCTATGACTGTTACCGTATAGTACTTATTAGAACAAGACAAAAAAAAAGAAAATGATGAGGATGCTTTTTTAAATCTATGACTGCCTCTTTTATATCTTCTCATCTTCAAGTTAAGTTGGTTCCATTTATGATTGGTTTTTTGGTTCTCAAATTATTTAGTTGAAATTACAATGTCCCTACAAAAACAAAAACCACGATGAGATTACATAATTATGTGATTCTTTCTCTTTGGTTGTAGTTGATTATTTTGCGGCATCCTAGGATGTGTGGAGGTTATAGCGGAAAATCACCTCTGAAATGACTGTCATAGTTGTTAATTTATAGTTCTCGAGTAGTGAATTATATTTTGTATATTTCTTTGCCATCGAATAGGTATGATTTATATTGAGTCTTTCATTAATCTTAATAGGCTTTAATGCGATGTATTGTTACTCTTCCATGGAATATAATTTCACCACTTATTCGTTTCTAAGTACAATTAGGAATTTCTAATATATCATCTTACAGTTTTAAAGAAAAGATTCTTTCGAATTTTTTTCAAACTATCGAATATGTTTTTCAAAGCTAACCTATTAGGCAGTTTATAACCATTTCTTATCATTTTTGCATGAAATTATCCAACTTGCTTTAGAAGTGGATTACAATTAAAAAAAAGTTTCTTATAACGTAATACTTTATTAGAAAAAAATTAACATCTATGCGCGGGATAACCGTTAGTTTTATAACATAACATTTTTAACTCACTTTTAATGAGAAAAATGTGTGTGAAGTGACATTGGTTTAGTAGCACGTGGTAAGTCCACTAAAGACTGACACCATCACACATCCGGGGGTTGAGTCCCGCTGTCTACATTATGTTAGAATTTGACTAATGGCTCAGCCAGTTGTGGTTAAGTTTTGAAAAAAAATAAGAAAAATGTGTAACTTAAAACATATTTTAATTTTAAAATTCAAGAAAATTTATTAGCCAAATTCTCCATTAATTTCATCTTTCAACCATTCTTTTCTCAATACCAACATATATGAATTATTAAAACTCCACTTTTAGTATAAACATTGTGTAGCCAAAAAGTTAAACGGCTGGCGACCTATTTCAACATCAACTATTACATATAGCATCAATTACACTCAAATTTAACCATATATTTTTTTTACACAAATTCAAAGTTTAAAACTTGATTGCACATGAAAAGTTTAAAATTTAATTTCATATCGTCGTGATTCTCACAGATTAATGTTAAAAGTTGATAGCAAACCATCTAAAACCACCCAAAACCTCTTATAACCAATACTAAACCCGATTTGAAATCCAGTTTTATCTATTTTGACTTGCATATCACAAATCGATTATGATTTCAAATATTGACATTTTCCAAATCAATTTTGTAGTAAGAATTGTATGGGCAAAAGTTTACACGGTCCATTAAAGGCCCAAAACCCGTAAAAAAAAGAATATATATATATAAGGCATGCACAGCAGAAGAACATGTGTTGAAACACCTATCAGCCGAGTTTATGTAATCCATGAGAGAAACCTAAACCATTTTGGGTTCACCTATAAATAGAGGGGGAAAACCTGAAACAGAGCATGGAAGATTTGAAAAACATATAGACTAAAACTGAAGAAGTAGGAGTTGAATAACAAACATATAGGAATCGAAGAATAAGAAACAAACATCAATTAAGAGGAAAACTTGAACAAACGTTCGTATAAATTAAGTTGGAAGATCCTAACACGAGAATACCTGACCCGTGTTCGTAAATAAGCTTAACGAACATAGGAAAAACAAAATTAATAAGACTTCAATTTAAAGAAAGACTTGTTGTGCTAAATCCCGCATCAATAGTTGGCGCCGTCTGTGGGGACAGGAATTCTCTAACACAGAAAGGATCGACATAGCGACTGACAAACGTATCAGAGGAATAGTAACTGACAAACCTGTACAGCTAATCGACAAACATATCGGAGGAAAAACTGACAAACTTGTGCAGCTAATAGAGGAGCACGCAAACGAATAGAACCAACATGATAATGAAGACTCGGCTATGAGAAACGATCCAATAGAACCAATCGAACAAAGGAACCTCCAAACAACACTACCACAAGGAGTTGTTGACGAACCCATGGACGTCCTGCAACTTCTCCAAACCATTCTAAGGAAGGCAGAAGAAGCAAATCGCTGAACAAACAAAAAGTTAGAGGAATTATAGAGCCAAATAATAGCACTTGAAAAAACGCACGTTCGCACAAACTCAACGAGTGCAAACCAGTCTCCGCAACAAAGGATCCGACCAGAAAACTCTCCTAACCTCTGTGCTCATCGTAACTTGCAAACGACGAACGTGCATAGAACACTAACGAACGCGCCTGAGGAACAAGTCAAAGATCTCGGATTTCAAGCATTGTCAGCTGAACCAGTGCGACCCGCCTCTCAGTCTCTCAACCAACATGAGAAACAGGCAGCTACAATAAGAGCCATGAAGGAGGAAATAGAAAGGATGACTTCGCAGTTGCACAAGGCAACAAGCTCGTCCCCAGAAATTTATCGGATGCTAACAAAAACACAAAACACTCCTTTCACCAGGAGATTACTAGGAATTAAAGTTCAGCATAACGTAAAAATAAAATGCCCCACATACGACAGAAAATCTGATCCTATCCGATTCCTGACAGCATTCGGAATAGCAATGGGAAGAGCTTAGTACACGCAACAGGAATACAACGCCGGCTACTGTCAGATGTTTGTGGAAAGCCTCACCGGAGACGCTTTGGAGTGGTTTGCGAAGCTAGAACAATATTCGATAGACAACTTTAAACAATTTTCCAAGATTTTCCTTAAGCATTACTCGATGTACATACAAAAGGCTACCACCAGCACAGATTTATACTCAGTATTTCAGGGAGCTGGAGAAACGTTACGATCATACTTGGAGCGATTCAAGGCAATAGTATCTCAAGTAACGGTTTCGGATGATGTTTCCATACCTGCTCTCCACAATGGCCTGTGCGAGAATTCGAACTTGAAGGACGATCTGCACATCAATGTCCCCAGGACTTTGGAAGATGCACTCCACCGTGCCATGAGATTTGCCAAAGTAGAAGATAGAAGGGCCCAATTTGGCAAAACTACGATCAATAAGCCACCCCGAGCACAGGATGATAATGAAGGTCAGGAATCACGGAGATCGAATAATAAATGTTATTAAGGAAAGAAAACTAATACTTTTAATATCAACTCTCCACCGCATACTCCTGAACGCCAAGGGCAGAATTCAAGATGGAACAAGAAACCGGAAGCTAAAGATAAACAAGCCTACTGTGAATATCATAAGCAGTATGGTCATCCGACTTCGCAATGCTGACAGCTACATCAAATTCTTTTAGAAAAATATAACAAGGAAAATTTGACAACAACGAGGCACCGTGAAGACAATGACTTGGGGTCTTCAAAAATAACAATGAGAATACGAAGTAACCCGCTAGCACAGAAAAACAAACGCGGTGGGACATAACAATTCAAAACGAACACGAGAGGATGATAAGGATAGGTTACCGTCGCCCCGGAAACGAGTAAACATGATAATGGGAGGACTCATCGCATGCAATGATTCAGTCCGTTCAATTAAAATTTAAGAAAGGGCAGCCAGGATGAAGTGGAAACATCAGATCAAATTAATGAAAATAGGCAAACCACTTGGACGCCCAACAAGTCATACGCTTCACACCAGAAGATATGATCAAAATCTCCACACCGCACAACGATCCCCTAGTAATCAAACTCAGGATATCCGACTGTGATGTATCGAGGGTCTTGGTCGACACTGGAAGCTCGGTAGACTTGATCTTCTAAGAAACCTTGGAGCGGATGGTGTTAACAGACATAAAGATAAAACAGTCGGTTCGCCCATTAACAGGATTCAACGGTGGTACAACGATGACCTTCGGAACAGTAAAACTACCCGTCTTCCTCGGAGGAACAACCACGTGGGTAAAGTTTCTCATCATCGACAAACCCACAATTTACAACGCAATATTGGGAACTCCGTGGATTTACACCATGAAATCGGTGCCGTCCACTTATCACCAATGCCTAAAGTTCCCAACCAACGGAGGAATTTGCACCATTAAAGAAAACCAGCAAATAGCTAGAACCTGTTTCATCACCGAACATAAATTAAGGAACAAAGGGAGGACTTACATGATCACGAATCACGACAAAAAGCAGAAAGACATTGGCAGTACTCTTGAAAGAATTGAACAAATTAATATCGATCCTAAGAACAACGAAAGATGCGTCAGAATAGGGTCCAAACTTTTGCCAGATATGAAAACCCAGCTCATTAAATTTTTGCAACAGAACGTTTCAACCTTTGCTTGGACAACAAAAGATATACCGGGAATCAGCACGGACATAACAAGTCACGAGCTAAACACGAATCCAACTTTTAAACCTATGAAATAGAAAAGAAGAAAACTGGGACACAAACGGACACAAGCAGTGAACGAGGAAGTGGACCGCTTGATACAAGCAGGATCCATAATTGAAGTCTGGTACCCGGAATGGCTCTCCAACCCGGTGGTTGTTAAGAAGAAGAATGGGAAATGGCGAATGTGCGTGGATTTACTCATTTAAATAAAGCATGTCCTAAAGATAACTTTCCCCTGCCACGAATAGATCAAATAGTCGAAGCAACATCAAGAAATGAACTATTATCCTTTATGGACGCCTTCTCTGGCTATAATCAGATATGAATGTATCCGGATGATCAGGAAAAAGCCTCATTTATTACCGAACGTGAAACTTATTGTTATCGAGTAATGCCGTTTGGCTTGAAAAATGCGGGTGCTACTTATCAACGAGTGGTCACTAAAATCTTTAAGGGTCAAATAAGCAAGACTATGGAAGTATATATAGATGATATGTTGGTCAAATCTACAAAAGCTGAAAATCATTTAAAAGACCTGGAAACGTGTTTCAAAACATTAAACCAGTATGGCATGAAGCTGAATCCAACAAAGTGCACCTTCGCGGAACAAACAAGAGAACTCCTCAGGTATATCGCCAACAAACGGGAATTGAGGCCAACCCAAAACAAATCAGAGCAATTATGGACCTCCCTTCACCAAAGAACAAACGAGAACTACAAAGGCTCACTGGGAGAATTGCGGCACTAAATCAGTTTATCTCGTGCTCCATGGACAAATGCCTTCCCTTTTATAAGCTGCTGCGCAATAATAAAAAGTTTGAATGGAATGAAGAGTGCGAGTCTGCTTTTTCAGAATTAAAAAATTACTTATCTACACCTCCAATTTTGTCTAAACCAGAAAAATGAGAAGTGCTATATTTATACACCTTAGTTTCCAGCAGCGCTGTCAGTGGAGTTTTGGTTCGGGAAGACAAGGGAGAACAAAGACCCATATTCTACATCAGCAAATCATTGAGCGATCCAGAAATAGGATATTCAGCCACAGAAAAACTTGCTTTAGCAATTGTGACGTCCGCCCGAAAATTAAGACCGTATTTTCAATCGCACATCATAGTAGTATTAACTAACCATCCCCTTCGAACCATCCTACATAGTCCCAACCAATCAGGAAGACTCATGAAATGGACTATCGAATTAAGTGAATATGATATAGAATACAAGCGAAGAACGAGCGCAAAGTCTCAGGTATTAGCTGATTTTCTGATCGAGCTATCTTCCGAAGTACAGACTGGCAAACATAAAGAAGGGAATTGGGCTCTATATGTAAACAGGGCATCATCTGCGCATGGATCTGGAATCGGTATCTGATTAGTGTCACCAGAAGGAAGCATTATCGAACAATCGTTCAGACTAATGTTCCTACCGTCCAATAATGAGGCGAATATGAAGCACTTATAGCAAGATTACGACTAGCTCAATCGCTAGGAGTACAAAGAATAATAACTTATTGTGATTTGCAACTTGTGACAAGCTAATTTAATGGCGAATTCGACACAAGGAACGAGCATATGGATGTATATCTAAAAGTTGTACGAGGACTGGCCCAAAGTTTTCCTGACTTCAGACTTGAGAAAATACCACGAAGCGAGAACACATCGGCCGATGCATTAGCAACACTAGCATCAACCTCGGACCTAGACAGTCACAGGATAATTCCTGTTGAAAGTATAACAAATCCAAGTATAACTTTACAAAAAGGAGACTGCTGCACAATCACAGGGGATGACAAGTCCAAGAGCATACCCAAGAATCTCCTTACGAAAAGGATCTGGTCGATTGGTGACCGACATTAAACTTTACTTAGCTGACGGAATAACACCCGAGGAACGATGGCCCTCACATCGATTAAAGGCTCGAAGCGCTCATTACACGTTGCACAAAGAACATCTTCTACGAAGAAGTATTGATGGAACATTGCTCACTTGCATATATGGGAGCAGGCGGAAACCATTCGGGAGGACGATCGTTAGCATTCAAAGTCAGACGATTAGGTTACTTTTGGCCTACTATGAATTCCGATTGCAAAAAATTTGCTGCTAAATGTGAGGCATGTCAGCGACACGCGCCAACAATACATTCAGCGGCCAAATTCCTCATGTCTACCACTGCACCTTACCCATTTATGAGATGGGCAGTGGACATCGTCGGACCCTTTCCTCCGGCCTGAAACAAACGTTTCATATTAGTCATGAAAGATAATTTAACAAAATGGGTGGAGGAAGACTCTTATGCTAGGATTCAAGACTCGGATGTTTAGAAACTTGTCTGGAAAAACATAATTTGTCGTCATGGGTTGCCATACGAAATAGTAACCGATAATGGATCACAGTTCATATCTAACAAGTTTGACCAATTTTGTGCTAATTGGAGAATACGTCTCAGCAAAGCAACACTACGCTACCCACAAGGAAATGGACAAGCTGAAGCATCAAACAAGATCATCCTGAACGGGCTCAAGAAACGATTGGACGAGAAAAAGGGCAAATGGGCCGATGAGTTAGACGGAGTGTTATGGTCATACAGGACAACCCCCAGAAGCACAACAGGGAAAACTCCATTCTCACTATCGCACGGATCGGAGGCTCTAGCACCAGCTGAAGCAAACATACTTACTCTGCGAAGGATAGAGCTTCATGAACATCCAAAATTGAATAACGCAATAATCATGGACTCTCTGGATCGGATTGAGGAATCCCGAGATCAAGCCATCTTAAAACTACAGAATTACCAATAGAAAGCAGCAAAGTATTACAATACAAAGGTACACGGACGCCACTTCATGGAAGGAGACCTGGTACTGCGCAAAGTTTATGAAAACACCGCGGAACTGAACGCAGGGAAGCTTGGCGTTAATTGGGAAGGTCCTTAAATGGTGTCCAAAGTAGTCAAGCCAAAAGTCTCCGGGTTACTAAAAATGGATGGAACTCCGATACCGCGAAGCTGGAACGCGATCAACTTAAGACGCTACTATTACTAAATATATATTTATCTATAATTACATGTATTAAAAAAAAGCAAGACCTTTTGATGTAAGATACGTCGAACGTATGTGAGATCCTAAGAACTATGAATGGCTTGATCCCATTCTATAGGGTACGTAGGCAGCTGAATACGGTGCAGCCGCCTTTAAAATATATAAATATATATATCAAACGTATATATACAAGGGAATATATATGTTTTCCTCTGTTTGACAAAACTATTTGTCAACAATTACAAAACCCTAACAAATGATGAACCAACCACAAAAAGTTGTATTTTCACCTGGAGACTTAGTTCACACAGATGTCTAATGACAGAACTCCATTCGACGAACAGACAATTTTGTTTTAAGAACAAAAAGCATTTTAGGAACAAAATCATCTCGGAATAGAGCAGGGCTTCTGCTGCAAAATACCCTCAAAGAAAATGACACGTGGAAAGCATGCGGAACATCGAAAAAATCGAGAAATATGCAGCTGTATGAAGGGACACGTGGACAGCATGCGTTAAGAGACAAGATACCAAGAAACTCTATATAAGGAAGACACCATACATGCTCAAAGGCACCAGCAAAGTAAAACAAGCATAAACATTTCTTAAAAAAGGAGGAGGAAAAGAGAGAAAAACAAAAACCGGAAGTCCATTTTAAAAGAAACAGTAATGATGAAGCTTAGAACTGGAATCGGCTAAAGTACGAAGCAACTACCGTGTCCAGTGGTCAGCATCAAAAGCCAACCACGAATAGCCGAAGATAGTATCTCGGAAATCTCATCATTAATGAACGAGTGTGCAGTTCCAAACGGGAGATCTCTCTTGGATTGGTCGTGCGCGTAGCTGATGGATATCATAGCATCACGATACGAAAAGTGTCAAGGAGGAACCTCTGTTTACTCAAGACAAGAAACGAGGAGCCCTTGTTTATTCAAGACACGAAAATCTGTACAAAGGGAGCAAACTCAGTGGCAAAAGGGGTACACTAACAAACGTCGGACCTTCGTCTCCCACTTAGAGAAATAGTCAAGGCAAGTATAAAGACAAAGTCTGGTACTTCAAAAGCACAAGTAAAGGGAAATAGACAAACGCTGCTCGGAACCTCAGGTTGATAACAACGAACAAATGTCTGAACAAAGAGAGATTCCAAACCACTCAGCAGCAGACTCATTAGGAGACAATGTCGAAGATTTCTTCGGGACAAAATACATATGACAATCCATCACTAGTCAGAAACGGAAAGGTCACTTGAAAGAAGAAAGCAAAGATGACCAATAGCAGCATAATCTAGAAGCTGATCAGAAGGTTGGACTCTCCAGGTTAAATCAACATTGATTTGATGAACCTATGTCCTATTCACGAACGACTAACAGAGGTGGAAAGGAGAAGGATAACAACAAAGTCAGGGTAAAGAGTTAAACCTCCCCTGCAACAATGTTAGAACAGAAGTACCTTCCCGAGTGTCAAAATTGTAGGAAGCAGTTGAAGGCCAGAAAGAATTCTACCAAAGCATACGACCAAAGTAACCTCCTCGATATCAATAGTCCAGCAATCACAAACATACGTACAACCTTGAGTTATCCCAGAGACACCAAAACCAGTTTATCAAAAGGAGCAGCAACAGATGGCAATAGTCATATCACAATTGAATCAACAAGATAAATCCACGCGATAAGAGGATTCTCAACATACAAGGGAAACAACTAGCGTCGATTCACAAGAGAAAAATGTAAAATATAAACAAACAAGGTTGTTTACTATTTCAAAACGCCTATGAACTCAGGTTCTGGCCAAAATGTACAATTCAATAAACGCCTATGAACTCAGGTTCTAGCTAAAATGTACAATTCAATAAACGCCTACTAACTAAGGTTCTGGCTAAAATGTACAATTCAATAAACGCCTACGAACTCAGGTTCTGGCTAAAATGTACAAATTCAACAAACGTCTACGAACTCAGGTCCTGGCTAGAATGTACAATTCAATAAACACCTATGAACTCAGGTTTTGGGAGAAAACATACAACTCAATAAAATGCTGAAACTCAGGTTCTAGCTAGAATTGTACAATTTAGTAAAGGCCTACGAACCCAGGTTCTAGCAAGATAAATACAAAAACCAATAGACACTAGAATGAACAAGTTCTAGTTAAAATAACATATAGTACAATTAATATGAACGAGCATGCTCAAAAAAAAACGCTCAGAAATTGGGTTCGGCTGTAACGACAAACATATGCTTTCTAAGAAAGCAAAAATACCTAAGTACATCATTTGATAAATACTTTGGCCAAAATAAATAACGTCAATATCACGAACCTACCGGCAAACATACGCCATCCAGATTTGAAACACGAATAATTTGATAAAGAAGAACACATATAAATGACATCCGTTCATTAGCTAAAACTTGACAAATATTACAAGATGATTAAGCATAGATAACGTCAAGATATTCCCAAAAAAAAAACTTAAAGCCGATAAAGGAAACATAAACTCCGAATGGAATAAACCTGACCAAAACATTCGAAAGAGTCTGGAACTAAACAAAAAAAAGAGAAGAGAAAAGAGCATAGCAAAACATAATCAAGCCAAAGATTAGGCGCACACATGATTGGCAACCTCGTTTGCCACTTCTCCGTCTTCCAGAATCATACCTTCGCCAACGATCAGATCAGCATCAACGTTAGCAACCTCCGAATCATTAGCCGGACAAGCGTTCGTCTCCTCATTAGCTAGTTGCTCGGAATCAATCTCTCCCACATTGGTTCCATGCTCCTCAGCTGGCACATCGGCGAGAGCAACATGATTATTGAGGATGTTGCATTCGTTCGGAAAACCATAAGGAGAAAGAGGAAGAAGGTCGTCATGCTCCAATTAGAAGGGAGAGATTGCTTTAACCTGAGCATTGTACGTTTCACATCTTCTTCCATCAAGTAGATCAAACCCTGAGGAACCTCATAACTTAATTTGGTGAAGGAAACTTTGAGACTCTTAATGGTGCTCATACATTGGTTAAGCATTTACGATGGTTTCTGAATCTCGTCAAGGTATAAGATACACTTCCTAAATCTCTCCAAACGAAAGTGAATAGGATCTACAGACAAACGTAGAGTCGCGATCTCAGCCTTAGTGGAATCAAAAAGCTTCTTAACACGCTTGCTTGCAGCTATCACCTTTTTATGATCTTCCTTTGAAGAATCAAGCTCTGCCTAAGTATTGGTAAGTTCATCTTTGAGGTCTGCGATAATAGCAGAGTCCTCGCGCTGGATGTCATTAATCTGTTTATGGAGCTCGTCGACCTGCATTTGCAGGAGGGTAGGCTTCTCCTTTTAGCCTCCAGTTCTCGCTCTATTTGGAACAAACCCACGTTGCCTCCTGTAGAAGACGCCTCACGAGCATTCTTTAGACTGCTCTCATATTGAGCCATCATGCAGTTTAAATTCGCATCACTCTAAAATGAAATAAGAAAAGAAAATGAGAAGTAATAACGAACATAAGTAGAACTACATTTAAAAAAAAGGAAAACGAACATTCATCTGATTTCTGGCGAACTCCATAAAAATGTCTTTCACCTCAAGATCTGCCACCGTCGGAAGCACAAACTAAGAGTCAAGAGACGATTGTATCCATTCTGCGCAAGCTTGGTTATTCTTGACAAAGAATGTGGGTTCGTCGTACTCGAAACGAATACAGTTATGACGAGCAGACAAACCCCCATACCCAACAGAACAAACGGCAGGATCAACAATTTTCTCAGTTGTGTCTTTTGCCCTTAAGGATAGAACAACATCCCGGGATCCGTGATGATTAGTTTGACGAATAGAGGCACCTTTAGTAGGAGAAGAGCCACGATGAGAAGATGACCTCGATGTTCCTTTTGGTTGATCACGAGATTTTGAAGAGTCAGAAACCCTAATGGAAACACGAGACTTACGTTTCCCTGAAGAATCGCCAATTTCCTTAAGAGATTTTCCGGGAGGACTTTTGGGATGACTAGAATCTCTCCCCCTCTTCCTCGCTAATTCACAGATACGACTCGAGTAATCCATTGATGAACAAGCGTCTGAAAATAAAAGCATAATCCCGGTAAGACATTCGTTCGTACTCATCAAACAAGACAACTAAAAACGGAAAAACCTTGATCTAGGCATCGCTCTTTACGCTTAAGTCGAGCCTCTAAAATAGCAGGAACTAATGATGAGACAAGTTCCGGATGCGATCAACTTCTGATCAAAATTCCGCATGCAATGAACGTCCGGCTGGGTGTCTTACTGCAAAAAGAAAAAGTTAATTTGACAAGTCAGAATCAAAAGAAAAAAGTAAATAAGAGAACGAAATCACACCAACGGAGGCAGTCCAAAGATTCCGATAAAATCTATCAGACTCAACGAATGAAACTTCGTCAACACGAAGATAAAAAAATCGGCATCTCCAGTTGCACAATTTGTTCGGAAGATCGCAAACAATCTCGAACTTAGACTTCATGCTCAAGAAGAAAGCTCCCTAGTAATTGTTGCAACGAGACACGTAAGAAACCTCCTCCAGGAAACGGAAATCAACCAATACACCACATGCATCCGCCAGTCTGGAGAACACCAGCATGTTATGTATGGAAGTAGGAGTTAGCTGAGAAAATGCCATCTTGCAGTCTTCTCAGTAATCATTGAACCAACACGAAAAAGGGAGACGGAGACCACAGACAAAAAAACCCCTCATAAACACACACGTAGCTCGAAAAAGCACACCACAGACGCTTGTCAGGAGATGGGATACGAAAATCAGCTCCAATAATGTTGCATAACTCGAATAAACGACGAACAGACTTTTCAGTACACAAAGTGGACGAACCTACTAGGGAATCTGGCCACACCGACAGACCACTACTTTTCCTAACCTCATGTTTGATTGGTCTCGAACGTACCGGGGTGTCACCGAACGAAGGGTCGGCTATCGTAGGATCTCCAGTGGTATCTTCCCTCTCACAAGCACCCGAATCAGATATTAAAACTCCTGATGACGAACCTTCACCGGGCAACAACGGTGATAGCATTTTTGATTTCCGAGTCTCTGCGTTCGTCGAATTCGGCCTCTAAATCATCGGAAGATTGGCGAACCCCCGAATCGTGTTCATTGACTCCAAACTCACGTCTTCTGCCTCCCTGCCATTCGGACGATTCGATCTTAGAGGACCCATGTTCGTTCACAAAATCGGAATTCGACTCATCCGGCTCTTGCTCAAATCCATTGGAGAACAAACCTTCGGAAGTAAAATCATCTTGAGACATAGCAAGTTGACTCGATGGACAAAGAATTCGAATTCTCTTAAAATAAAAAATATATAAAACGAATCAAAAAAGAACAAGAGAGAGAGAATACCTTGGGAAAACTTGAAGAACATGGAGACAAATGAAGAGATGAGACCAATTTATAGCCTCAACCAAAACCCTAGTGCTCGTCACACTTAAGACTCGAACCAAGAATCAGAGCACGCCAAGTGTCAAAATATGAATGTCAGTTCGTCAAAATTATACTTTGACGAACTTGGGGGCTAGTTGTATTCGCTAAAGTTAATACGGCCCACTAAAGGTCCAAAACCCGCAAAACAAAAGAATATATATATATATATATAAGGCCCATAAGTAATACACGCCCAGCATGATGATCCAAAAAAGAATTTGACACCTGTCTCCCACTTGTCAAACAAATACTAACATATGTAAGACATGCACAGCAGAAGAACATGCGTTGAAACACCTGTCAGCCGAGTTGACACATGTAATCCATGAGAGAAACATAAACCATTCTGGGTTCACCTATAAATAGAGGGGAAAAACCAGAAAAAGGGCATGGGAGATTTGAAAAACATATAGACTTGAACTGAAAAAGCAGAAGTTGAAGAACAAGCATATAGGAATCGAAGAATAAGAAACAAACATCAATTAAGAGGAAAACTTGAAAAAGGTTCGTATAAATTAAGTCGGAAGATCCTAACACGAGAATACCTGACCCTCGTTCGTAAATAAGCTTAACGAACATAGGAAAAATAAAATTAATAAGACTTCAATTTAAAGAAAGACTTGTTGTGCTAAATCCCGCATTAACAAGAATGTGTTGATTTAAACCTTATTTTAGAAATCCTCAATTTGATTTGTTATGAAACGAGTATAAATCTCCAAATCAATTCACAGCATCCTCAGGAAAAAGGAAAAAGCTTCTCTTCATCATTTGTTACTTTAACGTTTCAAAAGTGAGAAATAATCTTGAATGATGTGTGTGCTGTTAACATTTTCTTTTCATATTTGAGATTTGATAATTAGAGCTAAAAAATGTTTGAGTGGATTAAACGAATCACCTGTAAAGTGAAATTGATTCAGAAATTGAGGATTTAGGGTTCTTTACCATTTGGATTTTTTTTTTTTTATAATTCGAGGTTTTCGATTTCAGATGGTTTTGATTCTAACTGGATATTAACTGGGTCATGATTTGGTTAAGTATCATTTACCTTATTAACAATGAAAAAAATTTTGGCGGGAAATTTTTTTTTGGCGGGAAAAAAGTTTGTAAAAATATATAAAAATAATAACATAAGGGTATTTTGGTCATTTTTCCATAATGAGAGGCATTTTTTGAAAATGTCCAAAAAATAAAGGCAGTGATGAAAATGTCCTCATTTGAGGGGCATTTTTGCAATTCTCCCTTTTAACTTTTGTTTCGGGTGTATATGTGTATTTAGCTTCTGTTTTGAAAGTATATAATTTTTAAACTTTGTATTTTTGTAGAAATAAATAGAATGTTAAATTTAGGTGTATTTAGTGCTATATGCAAAACTTGTGAAGTTGAGAAAATATTACATAAAATTGTCGAGAAATGTAAGATATTACTGAATGAATAAAGAGAATATGTTAAAATTACCTTCAAGCGTTATAAAAGGACGTTGGCATTCGTATCTTGCCATGTCTCGTATCAACTATTGGGAATGATAGTAGATAATTATTCTTCATGGCTCGTTTGTCCTAGTTCTCTCTGACTTAGATGTTTTCTCTTTGCCTTTATTTTCATCTGTATTTCAGATTCTCTTTGATGGATCTCGCCCATTTTGGGCCCTTATTTAAAGATTTAGTATTTGACAAAAAAAATCTATTATAGGTAAATTATTCTAATCATAGATAAAAAGTATTATTTATGTAAATCTATTATAGGTAAAAAGTATTTATTTGGGCCCTCAAATAAGGACCCATTTTGGGCCCTTATTTGACATAAATAAAAAGAATTTGGCTAACACAAAATATTTAATATATTAAAATGATATAGAAATTATGTGATACATTAAATAAAATTTACTTTATTTTTGTTGTGGAATACAACTAATTTTATTAAGTTGATAGTACGTGAGTTTTAAGGGCATTAATTACTTTTTATTAACTTCTAAGAAACTTCTAAACTAATTTAGAAACCTTCTTTTTAGTTGGTCCATGTGGTAATATGTTTGTATATAATTATTCACTTAAATTTGATATGATTAATGTATTATTTCGATTTTAAAAGTATTATTTATGTCAAGAATGTCAAAGCCCTAAGCTATGATTTTTGATTTTTGATAAAAATGGACCACATGTCAACTTCTAGTTATATTAACCTTTTTTCCCGAAAACAAGATATTTATTGACAAATAATTAAAAAGGTCAAAATCGTACATACCAAAAGCACCATTACAATAAAAAACTTTTTTAAAAAAAAGCCTGAGGCCTGAACAAGAAAATACGAAACATAATTTATTAGTTGGGTCCTAGGATAATGGGCTCGAGAGGTCCAAACACTTTCAATCTTTGTTGTCGTGTCTGTTGCTTGTGCCGCAAGGGACACCAAGCCATCGTGGTTTTCTGCCAGCATCTCTGAATCGATGTGCTTGTTTTGGTTCTTTCCTCCTTCAGCAAAGCTCGCCATATCCATTTCCTGTTCTTCAATTGGAATCACAAGGTCGTTGTCAATCGGATCCGGTGATACATCCACCATGAATGTGTGCTGTGGGTTATTAAGCACATCTTCAATCGTAACCCTTGTGTTGTAGATACTGTGCGACGGTGTTATGTTGGCCAGAGAGCGTGTCGTAAATGGTTGAGTGGCCAGGGAGCCTGAGGAGTAAGACCAATCTGTTGTGGAGTCACTACTCATTTGGCTTGGGAAGGGCTCATGTTCTTGCTGTGGAGGGCAGACAAGATAGTCTTCAGGTGTGGGTACATAAGAGCAGAAGGTTGGTCTATGTGTGAGCTTTTGATAGTTGAGGCATAGAAGGTTGATCCATTTGAAATAGAATTGAACAAAAAACTTATCCCCATTTTGGCAATAGATACTTTGGTAGTACCTGAGTCTATTCTCCGAGTTGAACTTAATTTTGACCCTTACCAGTGGCGGCCTTGTAAATGAGAACTCATTGAGATCAACGTCAATTACTTCTCTTAAAGTGGATGCAATGAGTCTTACTGCTGTCTCTGAAGCATAGTGAAGCGGTAAGTAGCGGATTTGCATCCAGATTTGCACCTTGTTGATCGGATCTAGAGAAGGATTTTCAGTTCACTTTTCAACCGCTTGTAGCCAACCATTGTAGGTAAGTGGCTGCACATGTATATTGCATTCATGTCTTCTTCATTTGTGAAGAAGAACTGTGCTAATTCTTTGTTGATCATCCTTCTCTTAACCGTTGTGTGTAAACACTAGTCTTTTGGAAGATCTTCAATAAGCTCAAAGATGTTCTGCTTCTAAGGGGTTGATGATTTTGACCAGCAAACTTCTTCTGTTCTATGACTGGATGTCGGATACATTGGTCCTGGTAGATAGACCGTTGGACTTCTCCGACCCAAATCCCATTGGTTTAGTGCATTCCACATGTTGTTATCCATCTTTTCTTTGTGATGTTTAGATCTTCTACTTGCTTGTCTTATATAAGCCAAGTAGGACAACATGGGTGGAGACGTTTCTGTTTCTCAATTTTCATTGGCTATTTTGCCTCGAGAATCAACAGACTTCCATGCAAGTTACTTGATAAAACCAATGAAAACCAAATCACGCCAAGAGATTTGCCTTGTGCTGATTATCCGCGTGCGTATTTCCATTGGTTCACTCCTCTGCATTCGCCAAGTGGCAGCCAGGGACAAGTGTACACAATGAATTTTTGGCTTCCAAAATGACAAATTTAATTCAAGTTAGCCGAAATATACATAGGGGAATGATTGCTATGACCCTCCTCCCAATGTATATGATGATCTATATGTCCAGAGAGGAGGTGGCTTGTCTAGGTTTAGTTGCTGATACCAAAGCATCCTTGTAAGTTCATTGGCGGGAGATTGAAGTTAAGAGATTGGGCTTTCTCTGGTTTGAATCCAGCCCACATTATATTTAATAGGAGGTCCATTCTATTGTAAACTGTTTGTGGGCCTTTAGAGTGAAGCAGCCCAACCTAATTATTTGAACTCTGAGATTGCGCCAAGTTCCAGACCAATTTTAAAGTGCAATGGTCCTTTCTTCTGAGGAAGTAGCATTTAGATGTGATATCCAGTTTGGTAATCCCCTGGCTAGATAGTCATTGTATCTTCCTTCCTTTATGACACTACTAGCAATCGCTCTTGATTCCTTGTTCTCGCTTGAGTGTACTCCATAAAAGATACATTCTTGAAATCTTCTGATTAGTAGCTGATTCTTGTGAAGCCATGCCTTGTGCCTCGACCATTTGAAGAGTCAGAGATTGCTTTCAAGAGTGTTTGGTTGTCTACTTCTACCAATAATTTGCTAATGTGTAATTCTAGCATGGAGGACAGTATCCAGTGAAGTCCAGCACATGTCGTGTTCATGTATGTTGAGGCAATCATGATAGTGTGCCTTCCGTGCATTTGGTTTCCATCACTTATCTTCTTCAGGATGAATGCTGCTCCATTGAGGCTTGATTTTGCTGACCAGACTACATGCCATTTGACCAGATGGTGTCCTGTGTGGTGTCTATTCTGTTCAATCTGGTATGACTGGACTGAATCAGTGTTTGCTCGATTGTTCTCATAAGATATTGTTTGCATCCATAAGTCTCTCTCGTTGAAGAATTCATGTATTTTGACTTGTAAATTTGGTGTGTTCTTTTGTATTGCAATCTCATTCCTGGTTTTCCATATTGTCCAAAGGAGCCACGAGAATATGATGGTTCTGTCATTTGGCCTTCGATTTGTTTTGTCTGTGTGTAACACGAAGGTAATGTTTGCAGTGAGAGAGGTGGTAGAGAAACCTTTCGGTGGGAGGGGACAGAGGGAGAGAGCCCACATTTTCCTCACGGGATGGCAAGTGAATAGACAATGGTTCACTGTTTCTACTTCAGCATAACAAATTGGACATGTTTTATCTCTTATTATTTTCCCTTCTTTTGAGACTAGAGGAGACTGCTAGTGCTCCCGATAATGCTCTCCAAAGGAACATTATGATTTTCCTAGACACCTTGATGTCCCATATTTTACTTTTAAGGATATTTTCCAAGCTGGTTGTTGTGTAGCTTTTGTTGGTGTTTTGTAAGGCCATTTGCTGTGCAAGGTGGTAACCACTTTTGACTGTATATTCCCTGATTGGTTAAGCCACCAGATCCATGAATCTTTCTACTACACATGGTGGAGTTTCTAGTATTATCTTAGCGTCCATCTCCAAGAAGGTGTCCTTTACTGTAGATGAGTTCCAATTGTCTTCATGTATGAGGTCAGCGACTCTTAGCTTGACATTAAAGCAGCTGATTTTACTTATCGGAGCTCGAGGCTGCTCTTTGCATATCCATTTAGTGCTCTAGAAAAACGTGTCCTTTCCATCACTAATATATCTGAGTAAGCTTTTTTCTAGGAGTTCCTTCCCAAAGCAGATGATGTTCCAAGCATAAGAGGACTTGAGGTGGCTTTCACTGGATAGAAATTTTGTGTTTTGATAGTATTTAGACTTGAAGATTTTGGCTATTAGAGAGATTGGTTTAGTGAGGAGTCTCCACGCCTGTTTTGCTAATGGCGCTTGATTAAAATCTTCATTAACCTTGAATCCCAGATCACCTTCTTTCTTAGATTTCCACATTGTAAACCAAGCTACCCATGGTATCTCTTTCCTATCATTGGTATTATTCCACCAGAATTGAGTAATCGCACTCGTAATCTTTTGGCATTGGAATTTGGATAATCTAAACCTTGACATTGCATAGACTGGGAACGCCATAGCCACAACTTTGAGCATAATTTCCTTTTCACCCAAAGATAGATTTTTTGAGAACGAGTTGTCAGTCTTGTTTTTAAATTTTTCTGAGATATAATCGAAGATCTTATTTTTGGAACCTTTGAAGCATTCTGGGAGTCTTAAATACTTCCCAATTTTGTGATCCGTCTATATTTGGAAGAGGTCCTTTAGATATTTCCTTTTTTCCAGTGAGATTTTCTTTCCAAAAGTAATAGCTCACTTTTCAAAGTTGATTCTTTGGCCTGATATGGATTCATATGTGTCAAAACCTTTTTTGGGCAACTTTGCCTCCTGAGCCTCTGTTTTGCATATGAATAAGCTGTCTTCTGCGTATAACAGATGTTGGATCATAGGCCCCTCATTATTGAATCTTACTCCAGTGATGTTCCCAGACCTGATCAACTTATTCATTAAGTGCACCAAAACCGTGTAGTTCCCAGACCTGAGAATCTTACTCCTTGGCGTAGTCCTCTTTCCAGGGTGATAAAACCGTGTGGAGATCCATTGATAAGTACTGAGTATCTGATTGATGATACACAGAAAATGACCCGTTTAACCCATTCATTGCAGAAGCCTAGTTTAGCCAATGTTATCTCTAAGAATTGCCACTCCAATCTATCGTATGCTTTGGACATGTGAGTCTTAATGGCCATAAAGTTGCTCTGTCCATCCGGATTGGAGTTTAGATAATGCATAATCTCATGAGCTAGTAATACATTCTCAGAAATTAGCCTATCTGATGTGAAGGCTCCTTGTGTTTCTGCTATTATTTGAGGAAGGATCGATTAAAGCCTCTTAACCATGATCTTCGATAATATCTTGTAAACAACTGAGTAAAGGCTTATTGGTCTGTAGCTTTTCATATCTCCGGGGTTTTTAGTTTTGGGAATTAAGGCAATGTGAGTATAGTTACAATCACTAGGAAGGAACCAACCTTGAATGCCTCCTTAATCTCCTTTGTAACTTTGTCTTTTAGGTGTGGAAGAAAGCGGCTGTGATGCCATCTGGACCTGGAGCACTCTTACCTCTGATGCTTAACACTGCCTGTTTCACCTCCAGGTCAGATATTGGTGTCATGAGGTTGTTTTTCATTTGTGCGGTTACCTTAGGCTCCAGGCTCGCGAGTGCCTCATTAATCCCATTTGGTTTTGAGGATTTAAAGAGTTCTCTGAAGTAGTTTGCAGCAATAGTTCCTTTGGGTCCTTTTTCGAACTGCAAGTTTCCACTCTGATCTTCTAGGGCAATCATCTTGTTTTTTGCTTTCTTGTAGTTGACAAAGCTATGAAAGAATTTAGAGTTTTGTCTCCCTTCCTAATCCAATTTTCTTTGCTTTTTTGCCTCTAGAATTGTTCCTCTTCTAGGTAGAAAGAGCATATTTCCTTTTTCAGCTCTGAGAGCGTTTGAAGGTTGGGGTTTACTTTTGTCATTTCAGTATCTAGATCGCTTCGTGCCTTACTAATCTTGGATAGGGAGTTGATTCTGAGTTGTTTCTTCTATTTAGCCATGTTTTTCCTGCAACCTGCGAGTCCTTCCATTTTGGTTGAGCCCTTGTTGTCACCTTGTTCCATTAATTTTTGATCATCTCTCTGAAGCCTTTTTTGTTTATCCATCTTTTATCGAAACAGAATCTAGGCATATCGAGTTGTTCGGCATGATTGTAGTGAGAAGTGGTATGTGATCAGATCCCATGATTGCCATGTATTCCGTGATTGTTCTGGAGAATTTTTGTATCCACTCGACAATGATGTAGCTTCGATGTAGTCTGCATTGGATTCAATATTCTCCCCTTGTTCCCATCCATGAGAAGCAAGGTCCTGAGCTTTTTAGTTCTCGTAGTTTACAGTTTTTCAGGAAGGATTTAAAAGGGTGAGAATGATTTCTCTGCTCTAGCAGGTCCCCCCTAGTTTGTCCTTGTTAGAGTACAACTCATTGAAATCTCCAATCAAAAGGCAAGGTAAGGTTCTGCTAGCCCCAAAATTTTGGATTTCCTTCTACACTTCCGTTCTTTTATGGACTAATGGGTGCCCATATATGAATGTGGTTACGACAGTGCTATTGCCACATATGAATTCACTATCTACGTAGTTCTTACAGCTCATGATGACTCGAAGGTTGATATGGCTCTTCCAAAAGATAACAAGGCCACTACTATGTCCGTTTGGATCTACTGTAAATAGATGATTGAATCCAATCAAATTCTGAATTGACAGCATGTGTTGTCGAGTTTTTTATGTTTCCATGAGGAACAGGATGTGCGGAAATAGTTTCTTTCTTATTTCCTTTAGGCGTCAAACCGTCAGAGTGTTCTCCATTCCCTGACAGTTCCAACTGAGGACGCTCATTGTTCTGTGGGTGGCTTGAGGGAAACCACCAAACCTCTTTGGTTACTCTCACCGCTCCTACATTGTTTAGGGATCGTATCTTTATCTATTTTCTGATTTTTATTCGATTTGTATCTCTTAAACGTCTTCTCTTGGGGTGTTTCATTTATGTATGTATCCCCCATGATGTTGTCCACAGTCCGCGTAGGGCATGTATCATTTTCAAACTTGTTGATGCCCTCTCTAACTTTATTTCTTAATGTATCTTGAGTCGAGATGTCCATCGAAGTGGCTCTTTTGTGGCACAATCTGTTGTCCTTAACGGTTCTTTCTGAGTTGTCATTGCCTTCACTTCCTTTTGCCATTCTTTTAGTTTCGAGCTTGGAGCTGGATATTTCCTCCATAATGATATAGTCATGAGTTGGTCTTGCCAAGCATAGAGTCTGAGGAGTGTGATGCTCTTGATTATGGTGGGTGCTTTCATGTCCTTCCGAAGATAGCTCTGCTATTTTTTTTGGTACCTCATGTTGTTGCGTCTTTTTGAAGGTGCATTTGCCTTCACTGTGTGTGAGCCTTTTACAGAGTTTGCACATGTTCCTGCTTCTTTCAAACTCAACTTTAACCATTATAGTCTCGCCAGTGGGGAGTCTGAAGGTTCTAGAATTTCTGATTAGGTTGGAGGTGTTGAAGAGTATTTTTACTCTCACAAAGGGTTGAAGGTGAGTCTTATTGGGATCAAGGTCAACCTCTAAGACATCACCCACAGAGTTAGCTATGGCATGGAAAAGATCCCGAGTAAAGAGTTTAGCCGGGATCTCCGACAGATGGATCCACAGAGCGATGTTTGTTAGTTTCTCGTCAGAGAAATTATCATCTAGTTTAGCTATTATAAGTCCCCAATTCTCGAAATTCCATATGCTAAACTTAATAACTTCATCCAGATCTTTTTCCGATTGGAATCGGAATGGAAAAGTATATTTTCCTAATACCGTACCATTAATCCTATTACTTAACCTCTAGATTCTATGCATTCCAAGCATCAATCTAGCAATGTTCTAGGTATTAGGATTTATCAATTTACCTATGATCGTGAGATTATCGTGAGCGGAGTTACGGTAGCTCCCTGATGGTGGTAGATCTATTGTCTCTTCCTCATCAATACTCATGGATTTGAGCTTATTAATGAGTTGGAGATCCATGGTGGTCAATCGATGGATCTTGCCGAGGGGGCTTCGCGATTCCTTGATTGACAGGAGCCAAGGTCCGCGCTTCAGTGACTTGTACAAAGGAAGTTTTTCTGCTGAGAGTGTTTTGAGGTTATGATCCGATTATGGGAAGAGGGTGATCATCGGTTTATCGCTGTCGAGAGGAGTTTCAGCTAAGATAAGCCGAGAGAAAACATCCTGGACCCCATTCTTCTTCTTCTTTTCTTATTTTTTTAGTTATATTAACCTTATAAAATAGAATTGCTTACTTATTCCAATTCAAATAAGAAAACTTCTCTCTAGAAAAAGGTCTTGCTAATGAGTTGAGGTTTTTATACCTTTTGAAATTATTTCACTTTTGTATCACAGTATGATCACTTTAATCAGAATAAAATTTAAACTTACATTATCATAATGAGTAAATTGGTCCCTATATATATGCTAAATATTTAATTTTTAATATATATATATTGATATAGTGGTCTGATTACCGCCATTATCTTTACTTTATATACTATTAAATATTTTAGTGATTGGCTCAATCATCACCAAATCTATTATGTGGTTGTTTCATGTACCACAATTATTTATCTATTAATATGTGGTTACATCATGTAACCGAATTATTTACTTGTTAACATTATAACGGATAGTCGAGCGACCACATAACTATTAACTGTTATAAAATGGATGACTCTGTCACCATAACGTTACCATTTTTAAAAAACTTTATATATTTGGTATATTGGCTGAAAAACCGACACATGTTTAAAGACCATACGTAAGATATTCATTTTAAATAAAGAAGAACTTTGTGCTTGTATAACCCCACTCTTGGTTAACAACACCATGTACCTTATTAATAAAAAAAATCTTTATATCTTGGTTATTATAAAATTATATGTATATAAATATTTGAAAAATAAATTTACGTGTTTGATTATTCAAAAATTTTTAGAATAATTTTATAACAGATATAAACAGTATTTTCAACGGTGATTTTAATGGTTATGAACAGTAATGGCTATGCACAATATTTATAACAGTCATGAACGATATTTTTTAATCTATAAATACACCGTTTTCACTCATTCGTCACTCAAAAATTTTTCTAGCATATCTCAAAATTCTTGCCAAGAAATCTTTTCAGTTTTTGATTTGGTAGAATATAATTTTGATTATTTTTAGCTTTTCAATTCAGTTAAATTGTTACTTTGATTTAGTGTTTATTCGTTGGAGAATTTGATCATAATGAATTTCATATGAATATATGTCTCATTTTTCTTGCATAGTATCCTTTTGTAATTGCTTGTTTGATTGGAAATAAATGTTTTAAAATAATATTATTTTATTAATATTGTTATATGGAAATCAAAAATGGATCAAAGAACACAAAGAATGATATCAAACAAAAAGGAAAAAAGAAATTTGTATATCAGATTGTAAAACAATACACAATATTATGAAGGATCATTAATTTTTCATTGATCTAAAATTGTTAAAAACTATTGTCAATACAATAGGAGGTCTATTATGATTAAAAATAGTAGAAAGGCTAACATTATTTTGCCAAATGGAACAAAAAAATTCATTAATAATGCTTTATATTCTCTGAATTCCAAGCGAAATTTACTAAGTAAAAAAGATATATACCTTCAAGAATATGATACTCAGTCATCAACAGAGAATATAAATAACTACACATATAAATAACTTGTCATAAGTCTGGGAAAAGGCTTATACTGGAAAAGGTCCCAAAACTTCTTCATTGTTTGCATCATGCTTATAGAAATGCATTTGAATCCAACTTCGTGATCAAAAGAAATCTTGAAGATATCATATTGTCGCATAATCGCCTCGGTCATCGGGAAACCACAGTGATGCAAAAATAATAAAGAGCTCACATGGTTATTCATTGAAATCCCATGAGATATGTTTGAGAAATACAATAATATGTGTTGCATGTTATCTTGGAAAGTTGATCACGAGACCGTCAGCAACCAAAATTGATATTGAATCATCAAAATTCCTTAAACACATTTAAAGTGATATATGTGGACCTATATGTCTACCATGTGGACCATTCCACTACTTTATGGTGTTGATTTATGCGTCAAACAAATGGTCACATGTTGTATATTATCATCTCGAAACATGGCATTTGCAAGATTTCTAACTCAAATAATCAAACTTAGAACTCAATTATTTAATTATCTAATTAAAAGAGTTATACTTGACAACGCTTATGAATTCATATCCCAAGCATTCAATACTTATATTAATGTAATGAAAATTGATGTGGAACACTCTCTAGCACATTTTCATACACAAAACGGTTTGGCTGAATCGTTAATTAAACGTATGCAATGGATTGCAAGACCATTGATAATGAGATCAAAACTTCCAAGCTTTGTATGGGGACATGCTATTTTGCATGCAGAAGCACTTATTTGGATAAGACCCAGTGCACATCACAAAAATTCTCCATTATAGTTAGCATTTGGTCGTTAACCAAATGTTTCCCATCTAAGAATATTTGGTTGTAAAGTTTATGTGTCAATTGCATCTCCACAAGTACAAAGATGGGATCGCAAATGAGGTTAGGAATATATGTTGGTTGTGATTTTCCTTCAATTATATGGTACCTAGAACCAAAAACTGATGAACATATTTACATCCCATTTTGCCTATTGTCATTTTGATGAAAAAGTATTCCTGATTCTAGGGGAGAAAACAAGAAAGTATGAAAAGATATCACATGGTTTGTACCATCACTGCTACATCTTGATCCTCCTACATAACATTCTGAACTAGAAGTTCAAAAAATTTTGCATTTGCAAAGCATAGCAAATCAACTTCTTGGTGCATTTGCAGACACTAAAACATAACATAATCACATTTAGTAGATGCAAATGTTCCCGCTCAAATTGAAGCACCACAAGAACGTGAAATATCAAATGATGCACATGAGTCTAGAACCCACTTGAAGCATGGTAGACTTGTGGGTTCCAAGTATTAAAATTCTAGAAAACGAAAATAAGCTGAAAACCAATATATACCCAATTTAGTAGAAAGCATTTTGGAAGAAAAGAATTAAGAAATCTAAAGATGATTTTGAGCATCAAGAACCAGAAAGAAATCATGAAATATCTATCAGCTACATCCATAATGGAAAGATATGGAATAGAAATAAAGTAGGTGATGTTAATTTCTCATATCTTGTGGCAAAATATATCAATGAAGAAAATAATGATTTATAGCCAAAAATTGTATATGAATGTCAAAAGAGATGTGATTGCCTTAAATGGAAAGATGCAATGCAAGTTGAACTTGATCGATTCACTCAACAACAAAATGTATTTAAACCTATTGGAATCACACCTAAAGAGGCGAGGCTGGTCGGATAGAACTGAATTTTTGTAAGAAAATAAAATTATGAGATACAAAGTTTAGCTTGTAGCTCAAGGTTTTTCTCAATGACCTGCAATTGATTATGAGGAAACATATTCACTAGTTATGGATGCTATTACTTTCAGATATCTGATGTATTTAGCTGTTGATGAAGATATTGAGATGCGACTCATGAATGTCGTAACATCATATTTATATGGGTCATTAGATATATATTTTTATATAAGAATCTCTGATGGAAAGAAGATGCCAAACGCATGAGCATCAAACCCCAAAGAGTTGTGTTTAAAAAAATTACAAAGATCATTATATGGGTTGAAGCAATCAGGACGAATGTGGTATAATCGTCTCAGTGGACATTTGAGAAAAAATGATATGTGAATAATCTTATATGCCCATGTGTTTTCATTAAGAAAAAAAGCAACCCGATTTGTGATAATCACGATATATGTTGATGATTGGAACACAAGATGAAGTACACAAAGCAACAAACTATTTTGAGACGGGCATATTGTTCATCATAGTCTTTTATCTTGAATAAGATAATTTTTCTTAGTACTCAATGGTCGTTGGATCTCTTAATAGATGATCATTTCCGACCAGTTGAGAAATATGAAGAAACACTTAGTCTTGAAGTACCATATCTGAGTGCAATTAGAGCTCTTATATACCTCTCAAATTTTACTAGACCCAATATATCATTTGCAGTAAACCTTTTGTCCAAGTTCAGTTTATCCCCTACACAAGGACATTGGAATGAAGTCAAGCATGTCTTCCATTTTCTTTATAGGACTACTAATTTAGGATTATTTTATTCTAAAAATTTAAATGGTCAAATGATTTAATTTGGAGATGTAGGATATTTGTCAACACAAGGCTAGATCACATACAAGATACATGTTTACTATTGGTGGCACCGCTATTCCTTGACGTTCTGATAAACAGACCCTTGTGGCTACTTCTTTAAACCATGCTGAACTCATTGCACTGCATGAGGCAAGTAAAGAATGTTTATGGCTTGGATCCAAAAGGGCATCTAGAACCATGACACTAAAACAGTGTAGAAATTACACTATATTTGGTGTAATTTTGATACTAAAATAATTTCATCTCCAACCACAACACTAAATCTTACACTAAAAACAATACTTTTTACTATTACATTATTTAATTAAATATTTTCTATTATTTAATAAGTACAATAAATTGTAAAATCTTATAATAAATACAATAAAAAACCTCAAACTGATTTAACATAGAGCAAATTATAATTTTTTCACATTTACTTGAATCAGACAGTTTTAGAATATATTTTTTATGAGAGGTTTAAAACATCTCTGGATGTATATAAAAAAATATCTTCTACATCATAATTAAATATATGTATAATAATGCCACAATTGAGAACTAATAGAAATGACATATTTTCAGAGATAGGTGAATATACAAAAAGTTTTATAAAATTTACTATTTACCAGTTTCATTTTGCTTATTAGGATATTGAGTAGGGCCCATGCATAACAATGATAAGAATATCCTTAGTCCAAATGTAAGAAAAAATATGGCAGAGGCTTCCAAGTGCTAACACATATGATCCTTAATAATATGTATATTACTTAATAAAATATATGTTAACACGACTAATACATATTTTATTTGTTAATATATTTATTATCTGAAAAAATATTTGATTAATAAATATATTGTACGTTAATATATATATATATATTACCTGATAAATACATAATTACATATATTTGATTATGTTACATGCATTTGTTTTCTGGTAACAAATGCAGTACATGGTAACACATATATTACCTGGTAAGATATATGTTAACACATATATTACCTGATAAGATATATGTTAACACATATATTATACGGCTAACATATAAATTACATGGTAATATATTTATTATCTGATAAGAAATAATTTAATTACACATATAGTATGTGTTAACATATATATTATATGCTAATCACATAATTACACTTTAATAAATTTATTAACTTATAATAAATTTATTATTTTTGGTAAAATTATCAGTTATCTTCGTCTTCTTCTAAATCTCGTATCTAGTTCTCCGGGGAAAAAAATTGAAAACTAATTTCTATGTGAGAGCAATTTTGTAAAAACGTAGACTAGCAAAACACGAGAATCTAAAGAGTAGAAGCTACATTTTGATCAAATCACAACTACCTAATACCACGGACAATAGTGATCAAAGCGAGAAAAATAATAAATTGCGTAGAAAATAATCGAGAAAGGGAATAGAGAGAGAGATCTACGAACCCATCATGAGACAGTAGATAAGGAAATGATTGTTCGTAAAGGAGTTGAAGGCGGAGGAGGTGTTAATGTGGTCTTGTTAGATTTGTTGGGCTCCAAGCTAACAATGATCGCACCAGGCCACCAAAGAAGATAAAGAAAAAGATCTCCATTGATTAAACTCACGACATATTAGATCTCACAGAGTCGAAAGGAAGATGAAGATTATATTTGCAGAGAGTGAAGTGTGAGTTATAATAATTTGTTTCCGCTCATGGATCTGAGATTTTGTTTATGTTGGATTTCAGATGATGATGGCAGTGAGAAAAGCATCAACCAACTCAAGTGGATGCAACAAAATAGCCATCTCAAAAACAATTACATGAAACCAAATCTAAATGCTCTTCCTAAGTGTGGTTGTGGCTGTTCTCGTAAATCAAAACTTAAAGTTGGTTCATGCGTCCTCCCAAATCAAAGGATTCACAATCAGATTCATCATCAAATCAAGAATTACAGAAAGATAAATCAGTTCTAATTGGCCAGACGGATATAATTGTCAAAGTGAAGTGAACAGAACTCTACAATTATAGAGTGTGGTAGTTTCTTAAATATAGAAAACTTTTTGTATATCCACCCAAATTTCTCTATTTTTATTCAAAAATGTATATACTATTTGTTTATATAATAGTTTTAAATAATCAAACATATAAACAAAATGTCAAGACACAGGTGGCCCAATTGGCTTGCCCCTGATTTAGCTAGGCATGAGGTGGTGGGTTCAAATCTCATCCTTCTCCATTTGGAGAATTTAGGCTATAAATCGGGTCTTATTGTCGATCTAATGTTTACTTTATGACAAAAAAATATATAAACAAAATATAATAAAGCCTTCGACAAAAAAAAGACGAACAAAATATAATAATTTTAATAAAAACTACATGTAGCTAAATATTATAAACACACAGACATGTATTATTTTGCTCGTATAACAATTAGGAAATATAATATTAATATTTATTTTTAGTGTTTGCTACAGTTCCCACACAAAATATAGTGTAATACTATAGCAAAAAGAGGACTCACACTTAATTACTGTAACTTTTAGTGTTGAATTGGAGATGACCTAAGTAAACACATCCGATCAAGTAGTAAAATCAACTACAAAACAGAAGCAACAATTCTATATGAATATAATGTTGCATGCATTGCCAAACATAAGAAGGGTCTCTCCAAAGTTCTTTTCATATACTAAGAACTTGAGAAGAAGAAGAAAGACATGAAGTAAAATATGTTCGTTCGTGTGACAATGTTGTTCTCCTTTTTATATAGTCTTTACATAACTCAATATTTAAAAAAGCATATCCACAACATTGGAATGCGACATCTTCAAGATGTGTTAGAATATGATCTTTATCATTTGAGGGAAGTTTACATTATGGTGCTATTTTCCCTTTCTATAGTTTTTCCATAAGGTTTTCCCAGAAAGGTTTTTGACAAAACAACAAATGACGATAAGACATAACATAAGAAACAATAATGATAATGATGTCCAAGGGGAGTGCTAAGAATGTCAAAGTTATCAGTCGTGACTTGATTTTTGATACAAATGGATCACACGTCAACTTTTATATATATATATATATGAACCTTCTAAAATATAATTACTCACTTATTCTAAAACTCAAGTAAGAAAACTTCTCTCCGTTATCTTTGAGTTTCTCTCTAGAATTCTCATGTGTTTTGCACATCAAATCAAGTTCTTATACCGTTTAAAGTTATTACTTTTTCACATTTATAACAATTCAAATTGTATTTTAGAATTGTGTGCGGTTCTTTTTAATGTAAAATATATTTCTAAAATAATATTTACTCTAATTATTAACTCTAACTGATATTTTATGAGAGTCTTAAAAATCTCCAAAATTAATGTCAGAATTTTGCAACCAAAATATTTTTAACTCCTTCTAATGAGAAGAATTTGTAACAAAAAAATTAATCAAAAGAATAAATGAAACTTACTCTACAATATTCAACTAAACTCACCAATATATAAGAGTCAGTTACTCAATTTGTTTCAATTTTAACCAAATTTTCCCAAATACCTTCAGTTTTTTATTAACTTTTACACTAGATTTGCGTATATGATAGGAAATAAAGAAGATTAAAAGATTCAATCTACTAGAAGAGTAATTTACTATAAATTTTCGTTATGTACTTAGATTTGACATGATTACTAACTAATTTTGATTTTAAAAATTTTACTTGATGTGTCTTTTAAATTGTTTAATAATTACGATACTTGCCATAATGACATCGAGTTTCAACAACTGATTCATCTACATCTCAATCAGATTCACAAGAATCTTCTCTTCAACTTTACCTCCTTTACGAATCACTATCTCAAACGCTGACACCTAATATCAGAAATAATCAGAATTAAGAATAGAATTGTCGAAAAACAACTTTGTTATTGTTTATCAACATTAAAACTATTATCATAAATTAATTTAAATGAAAGCGGAAATTAAATCAGGTCATCAAATCTGGCGACGAATATATGCGACTGATAGCATAGGCTCAGGAAAATTAGTATATCTCTATATCTTTCTTCTTTGTTCTGCGTGGCTCACTCATTTGATCTAAAAATTACTTATTTGATCTAAAAATTACTTATTTGATCTCTAGACTTTTTGACTTGGTTTAGAATTTTGGAGTTGGATTATCTCTCAATACTTGATTAGTTAGTGCTTTAGTTATTATTTCTTAGTATGCTCACTAACGCCATGTTGGATTCTATAGCAATATTTGTTCTTCATATACATGTCTAGAAAATTTTGCTAAAAACACTCACAATCAAGTTAAAGTTATAAGGAGTTTGATGATAATCAAAAGTTAGTTTATTTTTATGTTTTTTGAAAGTTAATTCTGAGAAAGTCATATGACTAATTTAAAACTCAAATAGTGGAGGATTATGCATTTTTCTTTTATGGTGATTAAGCTTTTCTTTTGGTGTTCAGATTGTTTAGATTTTGGCAAATGATAAGTCTTCTCTTTGATGATCTTTTTGGATTTCAGAAACTCATATCACTGTCTGGCAAGTCTATCAACTTCGAAACTAATATCATAAATTAATTTATAAACATTTTACAATGGCAGTATTTTTTTTTTCAATGAGAATTTTTCTCAGAGATTGGATCTTCTTTAACAACAAGTTTTGACCTTTCTTTAATTCCATAGAGATCTAAAACATCTTTGAATCTCTCTCTTTTTACAAAATCTTCATATCTTCATGATAAAGTCCAATGGAGCATCGTTATTTGTTCTTAGGAATGAGAAGCTTATGAGATCGATGGAAATGTTATACAAATCATACAAAGTACTTCAAATTTAAAGATGAAACTTTAACAAATCATTCAAAGTACTTCAGAAATATGAAATCTTACCAAATCATCAATAAAGTTTTTTATTTTGTTTTTAAATTTACTAAAGTCACCAAAATATCTTCAAAATCTTCTAAACTCCACCAAATATAAAAACCCACCAAATCTTTTGAAATTCCATATCCAATACATCTCCCTTATACTCTTTTTAATGAGACAATGCTTTAACCGAAAAATATAAAAAGAATATATGAATTTTACTCCAAAATATTCAATAAACTTGGCAATAACTATTAATTACTCTATTTGCTTCAACCTTTATTAGCCCTGGACATTTGGATGTTCAGGTTAGGTTGGGATCAGTTCCTTTTTGGTCCGAGTCCTTTGGGTAAGGGAGTTTTTGATCCACTTAGGACCCACTATTGTTTTGGTTTGGTTCTAGGCCGGCTCTATTAGGGTCCGGAGCGATTCAGGTCCAACTTTCAAAAATCCAAAAATACCCAAATACCCGAACCTGGAACCATATCCGAATGCCCAACAAATACCCAAATACCAAAAAAGTACCATATTAGCCAAAAATTACCCAATATTTTTAAAAAATAACTCAAAATAACCCAAAAATACCCAATAACTCTAAAAATATCCAAGGACTCGGACCTGGTAGTAGACCCAAATACCCAAAAAATACTCAAACACCCGAAACAATTTTTAAGCACCCAAACATTGATCCGTTCTGGGTTGGAACTGTACCCATACTGATATCATGGGTATTTCTATAGAATACCGAATATGGTAAAACTGTTATACACAGACACGAACCTGCTTTTTTGGGTCAGTTTCAGTTCGGGTCCTCGGATCCAGGATTATACCCGAAGCTACCTTTAAGTATTTCTTTATAAATACCTTCATCGTTTTATTTACTTTCACATTAGCTTTGCGAAAATGAGAGGTTATAAAAATTCCAAGAATTCAATGTACATGATTTATTTTCATAATGTAAATTATAATACATTTTATCATAAGTAATATTATCATGAGAAATTCGGGCAACTAATTTGTTTGGCAATATAATTACAGATATAACCATAAGATCCACAAAATTGTTTTTCTTTCATTGGACTTTTACTTGTAATGACCATTTGACTCTTACCCCCATCTCACCTCTTCAATCTTTTCAAATAATACAATTACTTTCTAATAGTATTGGTACTCGTATAATACAATGTTAGTTCTTCCATTACATAAATATGTATTCAAGCAATAGTATTGGTATGTTGAATGAGTAATATATCTTACCTTGATATATTATCTGCATTTTTAGTAGCAATAATAAAATCATGGTAACCAATTTAGTGCAAATATAAATTCATCAGAGTTGCCATAAACTAGTTCTAAATTACTTTTAAGGTAGGATGAATTAAGAGGAAAAAGACAAAAAAAAAAGCTCTCTGCTCTCCAGTTCAGAAGGATTGTCAGAGTATCTTCACCAGATCAAGTTCTCTTGTTGCTGGTTCTCCATTTACACATTCACTTCACAATCTCAAACTTCTCTCTTAATCAATCTCGGTTTTGAAACCAGATTGCATGTTTCCTTTTCCTAGAATAATCTTGATCATCTTCAAAACCATCTTAACTTCTTAATTCGATACTAATCCTCTCGCTCAGCCTTGATTATACCTTCCGATCACACCCTTTCACCATCACGATCTCCTCACCTCAAACAATCTTTTTCTCTGCTTTCTCCCAAGTGCAGTTCAATACTCAACTAAGATTCTGGAACAAATTGTCATGCATGCAATCGTCTAGGATGAATAATCGCATACAGATCTCTCAGATCTAACTTTCGATTCAAATTTTGACATCTGGTTCAGATCCCAAGCCACATACCCTTTCTCTTCCACCATGACTCTCAATTCTGGTATGCATGCCCTTTTGAAACTCTTTGAGGATCATCCCTTGAAATTAGATAACTAATTTTTCCTCTGCTTTTCGATCGTTTCCAAAATTTCTTATTTTCCTCAAGTAGCTCTTAATCTTTTCGATCAGACTTGTTTTTTATTTAGATAATACTCATTACACTGTCTCGATCATTCCAGCACAAATCAATCTCCTTCCTTTTATTTTCCATTTGTTTTTTCATTACCAAAATAAGGTTATCGTAATAAATTGTTGCATGCAAACGGTGAAAGAAGTATAATCACACACGGCTATCTAGTTTTTCTGGACACAATGCAATCAAGCTCAAATCCTCTGCCAGAGGCCTTCAACTCATTAAAGATAACAGATGAAGAGCCCATAATATTACCCGCAGAAGGAAAATACACTTCAGAGCAATCCTCAGAATGCATGTTGTTGGGAAGACTCTTTAATCCCAAGAAGCAGAATATGGCTAAAGTCATGCTAACTATGCCCAGAATATGGAGATCGTATTCAAAAATAATTGGATCAGTAATATCACATGATCACTTTCAGTTTAAATTTCAGTCAGAAGAATCCATATTACAGATCACAAATCTTGGCTTATGGAATTTTGATGAATGGGTATAGTGGTGGAAAGAAAAACAAGAACAGATGAAGATTACCGCATCACAAAAGTTCCTCTGTGGGTACGTCTATTTAACATTCCAATTCAACATCACACTTCTAATCTATTTAAAGCGGTGGGAAGCACAGTAGGAGAAATTCTTGAAACAGATCACGACGAAAACCGCACAAAATTGCATGAATACATACGGGTTAAAGTGATATATGAGTTAGACTGCCCTTTAAAGCCAAACCGTTCTTTTCGCTTCCCTGATGGTAAAATTATTAACATAAGATTTGAATATGAGAGGGTAAAAAAGTCATGCTTCTACTGCTTTAGACTCACACATGACAAGGCCCATTGTCCATGGCTAGCATCGCCATCTCTGCCCTCAACTCCTTCTCAAGAAGCTAATCAAGAAAATACACAACAACAAGATGAAGACAATACCACTAAAGATACAAATGAGAGGACTAGAGAGACATCGTCCATTGCAGCTAACCATAAAAAGGAAAAGGATGACCTGTCTCCAACCCTCTAGTTTAAAGACAAAAATCCTCACGAACTTCCCCCATCTAGTAAAGGTATTGCCATAGAGGGGGAAGTAAGTGGCTCCAACATCATAGTTTCCTCTGACAGGTATAAAATGAATAAAATAGAATTGCATCAAGGGCTCAAACAAATCCAAGCCGGCAGAAGAACGCTGCCATGTATCCACAGGCATGGACCAGAAGGAACAAGTACCTTTAATTAGGAAACCAAAATTGAAACAAACCTACTCCACCAAGAGGTCAACCACGACTCCCCTAGAAAAAGCGTTCCAAAGGGCCCAAACAGGAACGTTAAACCAAACTCAGGAATCGGAACCTAGTCAGTCAAACCCTTCAAAAAAGAGGAAAATACATGACCTAGAAAAAGACCAAAACGACTTGAGCACAGAGTTAAAAACAGGTATGGTGGCTTCCTTAAAGCCACCCCAGAACCAATGAGCATACTAAGTTGGAACTGTCAAGGATTGAGGAATACCTTGACAGTTCGACGTCTAAAGGAAATACGACAAGCTCTATTTCCAGACTATTTATTTCTCATGGAAACAAAAAATACCAAAGATTACATCATAAAAATTCAGAAGTGGATGGGATATCAACATGCTTTTATAATAGAACCAAGAGGGCTAAGTGGAGGACTTGCCGTTTTCTAGAAAACACAAGAAGATTTAGTTGTTCTTCAAGGTAATTCTAACATAATTGATACCAAATTACGTATAGGTATGCACCATATTTTTGTATCCTTCATATATGGACATCCAGTTCAACACCTCCGTTATCAAGTATGGAAT